>CATIWQ010134429.1:0-14496 GCA_949673415.1 Euphorbia schlechtendalii | reverse complement strand
TCTAATTCTCCATTGAGAAAAGAAGTCTTTACATCCATTTGATGTAGTTCTAGGTCTAGACTTGCTACAATAGCTAAAACTAATCTAATGGATGTGAGCCTCACAACAGGTGAGAAAGTTTCATCATAATCCATCCCTTCCTGTTGTGTATAGCCCTTAGCAACTAGGCGAGCCCTATATCTTTCGATATTTCCATTAGCCTTACGCTTGATCTTGAGAGCTCATTTATTCTCAATAGCCTTTCTTCCTTTTGGCAAATTAACAAGTTCCCAAACTTTGTTTGATTTAATAGAAGCCATTTCTTCTTCCATTGCCTTTATCCATTTATCTTTTATGGGACATGAGAGAGCCTCCTTGTAATTTTTAGGCTCATAATCTTCTTCCGGAGTGACCAAAAGAGCCATGCCTTCATTTTCAAATCGACGACATTCAAGTTTTTTTATCTTCTGGACTTACGCGGTTTCGAATCTTGATAAACACATCTCATATATTCATCATAATTCGGTATACTCCCACTTGGGCCATGTTCCATACTCTCACTTAAGTTTGGATCCACATTATCACTAAGAATTAAATTTTGATCTAGAAATTGATCTTGATCATTCGTAACGTTTTGAGGTTCTTGAACATTTTCATGTGTCTCAAAATTTCTCCCACTCGAATGGAGAGATCCGTTATTTTCTAATTCTTCGTAAATTGGTAAATCACGCCTCACCTAACTTAGGGAACTCATTCTCTAAGAAGACAACATCAAGTGATTCGAGTTCTGTCACTCTTCCATCTTCATTTTCTCCTACTAAGATATATCCTTTCGATACATCTTGATACCTTATAAAGATGTACTTTTTGCCTCTAGAGCCTAGTTTCCCATATTTGCTCAAGGTATAGTGGACGAAAATGGTGCAACCCCACGGTTTGAGGTTACTTAAATCAGGTTTTCGACCCGTCCACAACTCATAAGGAGTGGAGGTAACAGATTTAGAGGGCACTCGGTTAAGAACATATGTGGCTGTTAGTAGTGCGTGTCCCCAATAAGAGACAGGTAAATTTGCTGCAGCCATCATTGATCTTACCATATCGAAGAGAGTTCTATTTCTCCTCTCAGTAACACCATTTTGTTACGAAGTATAAGGAATTAATAACTGATGCTCAATTCCTTTCTCATCACTTTGAAATCATCTGATAGGTATTCCCGACCACGGTCAGTTCTCAAAGCTTTAATCTTTAAATTTAATTGATTCTCAACAAGATTCATAAATATCTTAAAGCAACTCAAAGCTTCAGACTTGTGAGACATCAAATAAACATGACCAAATCTATTATAGTCATCAATAAAAGTGATGAAATAATAGGCCACATGCCTTGCCCTCACATTCATCGGACCACAAATATCTGAATGAATTAATTGTAAAGGAAAATTAGCTCTAGTTGATTTTCCAAATGGTTTTCTACACATTTTTCCTTTAAGACATGGTTCTCATGGAGGTAACTCAAACTTATTTAAATTTCCCAATAAACCTTATTTGGCTAATCGACTCATACGATCTTGACCAATATGGTTTAATCTAGCATGCCATAATACAACATCAATATTTTTATCACTTATAGAATTAAAGGCATATTGTAGGAAAAAAGCATCATTACAATTTTTATTTGGCTCAATATCTAAAACAAACAAACCATATTACATGTCCCGAACCATAAAATGTTTCGATCAAACACAAACTTAAACTGTTATTATTCATGAATAAATTGAAACCTAAGTTCAATAAAGTAGTAATAGAAATAAGATTCCTCTGAATCTCGGGAGCAAATAGGACATCATGTAGGAGAAGGGTCCGTCCACGTTTTAGAATTAATCTACAAGTACCGATCCCTTGGACTTCAACTCTCGATTTTTTCCTAAATAGATCCACTTTGATCCTTACGGGGATTCTTTGGAACTCTATGAAGGAACCTTGGTCCCTTGTCACATGGTCCGTTACACCTGAATCAACAATCCACAAAGAATCATATTCAGTTAAATGAATAGTAATCGATACATACAATTTACTCACACATAAATTAATAAAATGTACCTGAGCCTCAGACTTACAGTTTTTAGCGTAATGACCCTTTTCACTGCACTTGAAGCATTTCACACGTAAAATGTTTACTTTCCTATTCTTGCCTTTATTTTCCCTTTCTGTTCTGCTTTCTTATTTTCATGTATCTTCCCTTTGTTTTTTCCATAGAAACGCTTATATTTCTTTCCTTGGGCACTGGAGTTATTATCAACAAATGTATAATTAGCTTCAGCGTTGACCTTAGTCGACGCCAAGCGATCCTCCTCTAACTCAAGGTGGCGAATAACATCATCAAAGGTCTTAATATTTTCGGCATGTGTTACATGCATCTTCATCTGCTCCCAATTTTTTGGCAAAGAGCGAATAACATCTTGAACCTTTTGCTCTTTGGTCAACACATGACCTGCATCACTTAGCTCACTGATCATATTGGACATTTCTCTTAAATGCCTTTTCCTAGTATGGTCAGAACTTTTCTTGTAAGTATCAAATTTGATTGTCAAAGATCGAAGCCTAGTTAGAGACACACCTCTAAACTTAGCTTTTAAAGCATCCCATAGGTCTTTTGCGATCTCATACTTATGAAATTGCTTAGCGATATCATCATCCATTGCACTCAATAGAATCATACAAACAGAGGTGTTTTTCATTTTCCAAGACATGAAGACCTCTAGGTCCCTCCTATGTTGAGCAGTTGTACCCTCCTTAGGTTCAACCATAACTGTATCTAAGAGGTCTACAACTTCATGTTCCACTAGGAAATATTTGATTTTCATGCTCCAGATCTCATAGTTGTCCCCATTCAACCTAAGATCTTTGTTCAACTCGACCACAATCGATTTGGACACGGAAGCCATTGTGCCAACTTTATCTGAATGATTTATAAACATGACTTATTAGATTTCAAACAATACATGAAAAAAAATCAACACACAACCAATAAATTGATAAAAAAAATTTTCATTAGAATTTAATTCGAAAAAAAAACCTTTTTGGTTCTAGTTACCCTCTCAATTCCAATGAACAAGTTTTCTTTTATTATATATATGTATGTTGAATAGTCATATTCTTATAACTTATTTACAAGAATATTCTTTATATTTTTATATATTAGTACTTACATTTTAAGCACTTGAAATTTATTATACACATAATAAATTACAAAATCAATAAATATTCTCAAATATTATTTTATTTATTTTAAGTTAAAACTTATTCTTAACTTTTAAGAGAAAAACTTATTCATATGTGACATTTTTTTATGCAAAAGAGGAATATATTAGCTCAACCAGAAAAGGCAGACCACTAGGTTCATTACAACCTAAACAATAAGTCTATCAACCATAGACTTATCAGAACATGACTTTACCCTTTTACAAAACATTCCCAACCTACAACGAATAATAGTTTGGACCTGACCAAAGCAAAAGTCGATCGACAGACAGACTTTAGAAAAGTAGCAAGAATTCCTATTACACCAAATAGTATAAACATCAGCTTGTAAAACAGCAACAATGCAAGCCTTATCAAAACGTGAGCAGTTGGAGGCCTGGAGCCACTCCGTCCAATGAGAAAAATAGGGGGATGGAAACAGCCTGCCAATCTGGCCATTCAACATTTGAAACCAAGCAAGGGAGAAGGGACATTGGGAAAAAAATGTTTGTGATCCTCCACTCCACTACCACAAACAGGGCAGGTAACATCAATTTCGGAGATACGAATCTAAAGAGCAGCCCCGGTCAGCAACTTCTCCTGGACAACAAGCCAAAAAATGAATCTGTGCTTAGGCAAAACAACAGTGCACCAAACCTGCATATATAACTTGAATAGGATAACCATACTAACAGTCACATTATAGCAAATAGAAGGCACAAAACACCTTTGAACCACTCATTGACCGATCACCTGCTTGGTAAGGAAGCCTCTAAGTTTCAATAGTTTCCTCCAATACCAACTGCAGTCCTCATAACGATCGATATCCCAGAAATCCTACCTTTCAGATAAATTGAGTGGACCCATCTAAGCCATAAAGACTCTTGCTTAGAGGAAATAGCCCAAATGTACTTCCCCATTAAAGCTTTATTCCACCTCGCCCCACTCTTAAAACTCAGGCCTCCTAAACGCTTCGGTAAAAAAACCCTATCCCACGACATAGTGTGAATCCTTTTCCTCCCGCCATTTTCACCCCAAAGAAAGGCACGACATAGCTTATCAATACTTTTAACCACCGCTTGAGGGAGGCAAAAGATACTCATCTAGAAGCCCCTGATCCTAAAAATGACGGAAGAAATGAGTTGGGCTCTCCCGGTATAGGAAAGGTGCTTCGAGCCCCAACTATGAACAATCCTCCTAATTTTATCTACCAAATAGTTACAATCATGATTACTCCACCGGGAGGACTTGAGAAGAACTCCCAAGTATTTGATAGGAAACTGCCCCTCTTGGAAACCCACAAGATCAACCAAACACTGCTTAAGCTCATCCCCCATTCCACAGACATAAAAGGACGGTTTCCCTTTATTAATAGAAAGACCAGAAGTAGCAGTGAAGATGCTAATCCCATCCAAAAGAGACTGAACTGACTGCACATCAGCCTTACATAAAAGAATCAGATCGTCTGCAAAACACAAGGAACTCAGTTTCAGCTGCTTACCACCAGGATGATACCTAAGACAATCATATGTAGAATTCCATTGAAGAATCCTAGTGAGATATTCCATGACCATAACAAACAGCAAGGGGGAAAGAGGGTCCCTTTGCCTAAGCCCCCTTCTCACTCGAAAGGACCCCTGAACGTGGCCATTCATCAACATAAATTTAATTTTAATTTAGAACACATTCTTAATATTAACATAAAAACTAATTTTTATGCCATATATTGATTGTTCCATAAAATTTGGTTATACCGAATTTATTAGCCTTTATTATTGTTTAGTTTAATTTATTTCAATCATGATTAAAATAAATACAACATAAAAATAACTTTCAAATATGAGTATCCCCCATTTTCTGGTCTATAATAAATCGTAAGATTTATTAGGGTGCATACTGTAAGGGACCCACATTAATTGAAAGGTTTCATAATAATAATATTTTTATTTTATTAATAACCAAATTTATAAAAACTTTAGTAGACCAGACAAATCTAGCCGATGAATGTCTCAACACTCATTTTATATCTCTAACATTATGAAGAATAATATTTTGGTCTCATTAATTTTGTTTTTGTAACTTATTTACAAAAATAGAATTTTATCGCGTACTTATACGTATAATACATGATCAAAACATATTTTGATCAATCAAAAACACATTTTTTAATATAAAATAATATCATTAACACATTAATAATATTAGTTCTGGCCAACCCGGAACAAATCTAGTAGAACACGTAGTGTATAGGCTCGGATACCAATGATGGAGATTATGTCTGAATGATATTCGAATATTCGAGATCTTGGGTACCTCTTGTAGCACAGGATCCATAACGCAGTGGAAGAATACGAACCGTTGACCATGTATTACTAGTTGGCTTTTCCCTACACCGTTAAGGAGGAAAGAACACTATCCACGAACTAAAACAATTAGAGATTAATTGACAAAGAATGGAGAGAGCTTGAAAAACCAATTACAAACTAATTTGTAATTAAAATGCAAATGAAATTGATAAGAAATGAATTGCATATTTCATTTCACTCTTTTTCTTTATGCATAACATACCCATATATATACATGCGTAGAAAGTAACATCACAATTTATATCTTCATAACATACATGCATACTTTTATGCAAGCAAGTTAACAATTCATTAATTCATGGCAAACTTTCCAACGTAGAGAATTTATGTAATGTAAACTGTCATTTTACATTTTATGAAATATAAAATATTTCATTTAATCCTCAACCTTCAATGTTATTTATGTCGACCCGTACTCATATGGGTTGACCCATTAGACCATACATTAACTGATACAGGAGAATCGGGTCTCAAATCTAACAATAACAATTATAAATTATATTATAGTTTTCATGCAACTTTTTTCTATATAATATTACTGATCTATTTTTGAAGTTAAAAGACGAATAAAAAAAAAATTCTACACAGCATTTCAAAATAATTAATAGTTTGTACAATGAATGAAAATTATGTAAAAGAAAATGCAAAAGGAAAAAGGGGAAGTTGTTCACTATAACACATAGAGCAAAGGAATGAAAAAATGTATCATAAAAATAGAGTTATGCTTAAAATGTAAACTTGTTAATTTTTATTGAGTAAAAAAGGATGTGAACGTGTATTTCTCTTAAATCAATTAATTAGTAAAAAAGCTAAAAGCATCGAGACCCAACTAGGGATAAGCAAAGTTTGGTTTGGTTTAGTTTTGCGAAGTTCGGTTCGGTTTAAAAATTGAACTAAACCGATACCGAATCGTTTGGAGGGAATTTTGAGAACCGAAAACCTAATGGTTTGAACCGAACTGAATTATTTTGGTTTCGATTCGGTTCAGTTTTGAACCGATATATTATTTTATTATTTTTATTTTTCAAATATAAATTTTAAATATAAAATGACTAAAATTCAACATAAATAATCCTTAACATATATAATGCATTGTTAATTTAAAAAAAGTTTATTTTTCAAGTAGTAAATGTTAATTGATCATGAAATGATCTCATTTCATAAATTAATTTTAAATAAAATAAAATAATTTAAAATTGAGACTATTCGTTTTCTCTTTTTTCCCTAAACCGAACCAAACCGTAAATCGAAATCAATAACAAAAAATATATAAAATCCAAAACCTAACCAATACATTCAGTTCGATTCGATTCGGTTCCTTTTCGATTATCGATTTTCGGTTTTTTTGCTCTCCCCTAGACCCAATTGAATTTGGCATTTTTTTATATTTTTAAAAGTTACAATTAGTTTCTTAAACTTGGTAAAAATATATCAGTTCATCCCTCAAGATTATACATGTCAAATTCTGATTGATTTTACTTCTCAAATATGTCATTTTTATGATTTTTCTTAATATTCTAACAGAATTTGAGACGTGACGTACACTATGAAAACTATTGTACTTTCATCAAGTAACGAGACTAATTAGGATGACATCCGACAAAATTTACAAATTTAGAGTAGTCTTTGATGCATTTGTAAAAAAAACTCAAAATGTTTATGTAAACAAGGTCATTGGTTAATTTTTACTTATAGGTACGAATTATATAGTTTTAAAAATGGCGAGTATAAAACATAATTATTTGTATATATGGGGATTAATAAGTTATTTAAATTAAATCAGGCGGCAAATAACGAGCGAGCTTGAATTTGAACAGGTGATCCAAAACTCTATGTGTCAGGCGCTCAGTCTCTGGTTACGACCTTTGCCGGAACGCCGATGGTTCCCTCCCTAATCCTCCGCGCCATGGGCGGCGGCACTGTAAGTTAATTCAGATGCTTCTTTGTTCTTTCCTATATGCATAAATTGGAAACTGAAACCTGATCTTGAAATTTTGGAATCAGATTCAAAGAGCTCAAGTGATTCAAGCTTCTCTCTTCACTATGGGAATAAGCTCGCTTCTCCAAGTCTGGTTTGGTACTCGGCTTCCTGTATTAATGCAAAAATCTGGAAGTTTTACTATTCCGGCTATTGCCATTGCTTTGTCTTCAGCTAGTAGATACAATACAGCAAGTTATAGCAAAATTGATGAGCCTGATTTTACCAATGAGGTCGGTTAATTACTTCTTTTTTTTTTCTTCGGGTTTGGCCTTTGATATATTTTTTCTTTATTTTTCAGATATTCAAGGAATCAATGAAACGAATTCAAGGAGCAACCATAATTGGGGCTGTTTTTCAGATCATCATCGGGTTCTCTTGTTTAGGGGAGAAATCTGCTAGGTAAGATGAAAGTACTGAGTGAATAAGGCTTTGATTCAGCAATGGTTTCATTTTTTATGTTGAATTGACACTGTTAAAAGAATAATAAACTTTGTTTCATTAATAATGTTTAGCTAGTTTATTATATTTTATATGATGATTTGACAGGTATCTGAGTCCTCTAGCTACTGTACCTCTTGTCACTCTAACTGGACTTGGGATCTTTACTAGCGGATTCTCAGTGGTAACATTGTTTTGTAGCCTGATTCTCAATTAATTAAGTGAGGTTTACTTCTGTTCTGTATTTGTTTCCTTTCATTAACTTGAGATTGATTTGCTTGAAGTTGGCAAACTGTAATGTTCAACTTGGACTTCCAGCTTTGGCTCTTTTGGTTTTCTCAACTCAGGTCAGTATTGATGAATTATGATTACTAGCAAGTGAATTTCTCAGTTGATTCAGTTTCGTATATATTGCAACAATCTAAAATTTGCACAAGTCTATCTAAATCAATTTTTGTCACGGGTGAGAAACATCATTAACTGATATTGTTTGTTGCTATGAATATAAATTCAGTATCTTCCCCATATATGGAAATCAAAAAAGGAGTTACTTGATCAATATTCAGTCACATTCTCTGCCGCAATTTTGTGGGCCTATGCAGAGATTTTGAATCAAGCTGGTGCATACGATAACAATGCAAGTTATGCAAGTCAAGGAACAGAATTTAGTTGTGCTAGCAATTCTGCGACTGTTGATGATGCTCCTTGGTATGCCTTACTAGATACATGTTTATCACTTTCTCTCTGAAATTCATCATTTCCTGAAACTGAAAATGAGCCCTGAATCAATCTCCTGACTTTATAGTCGCATGAAACTTAGACTTCAGCTGAACAGAATTTACCGATTCATTAAAACCATATATTATATTATGTGTGCAGGATAAAGATTCCACTTCCATTTCCATACGGTGGCCCTGTTTTTGAAGTTGGTGATGCTTGTCTAGTTATGGCTGCTTGTTTCGTGGATGCTGTTGAGGTTTGATGCTATTGAGGTTTTGTGAATTCTTACAATGTTTTTTTGGACATTGTATTTAATAACATTTTTTAGTCTGCTGGAACCTATATTGCAACGTCGAGATTGGCAGGTGCAAAACCTGTTCCACCCCTGGTGCTGAGTCGTGGGATCGGTTTGCAGGTAGCAAATGGTCCTATCATGATTAATTATTTAATTTCAAAGGTTTCACCACCCATAATATCCAGGGAATAGGAACTTTGGTGGATGCATTACTCGGTACAGGAAGTGGATCCACAGCTTCAGTGTAATTAATGACTTAAAAACATTTGAGAATATATAGGATATTATAATTTGTAAGAATTGGTTTTTTATCTTTTCAATGTGGGACTTATGACTCTGGTTTATTGTAGCGAGCAAGCAGGTCTAGTGGGTCTAACACAAGTTGGAAGCAGGCGAGTCATTCAAGTATCTGCAACCTTGATGCTTTTGTGTTCCTTCATAGGTATTGTATCACGTTCTGCAATGTTACTATATACATTTTGTTCCTCTCAAACAGTATTATAATTATAGTATGGATAATCTATAGCTCATACGGTGATTTATATTGCTTCCAGGGAAACTCGGGGCTCTTCTTTCATCTATCCCATTGCCAATTGAGGTAGCTATGCAAATGGTCCTATTACCCTTCGTTGGTACGTCTCCTTTTTCCTGATTTTCCACTGAGGCTCTGTGTATTAGAGCCAAATCTTAGAGTCCTCAACATAATTCTAGTAAAGTGATTTGCAGCTAAGTCAATCAGTCAGTGTGAATTAGGAGTTTACGACTTTTTTTACCTGTCATCTATCTCCTCGGCGTATTTCAAGTTATTTACATAAATATGTTACATGATTGTGCATTTTCAGCTTCAACGGGTCTTGACTATCTCCAATTCTGCAACATGAATAGCTTCAGGTTGATATTCATAGTGGGTTTTTCTATTTTCATGGGCTTGTCTGTGCCTCAATACTTCTACGAATATGTTGTAATTTCGGGCCGGGGCACTGTTCGAACCAGCTCCACCTGGGTATTTACGCGTGATATATATGCTATTTTAACCATTGTTTAATCTAATAGAAAAGATTCAAGTCCTAACAGAATTCGTTTATCCTCTTTCAGTTCAATGACACACTGAGAGTCATATTCTCATCGACACCGACAGTTGGGGTAATTGTTGCATTCATTTTGGATCGCACTCATACTCCTAAAGATCGCTCAACTAACAGGGATAGTGGCCGGGAATGGAAAGACATATGGGATATAATTGACCCTCCCGAAACAACCTATTCAATAATGTCCAACATTGAGGATTTGTGCTCCTAAATCTAACTTGGCAGACATGTGTCTGCACGGAAAGGTTCATAACAACCTGTTCAATAACCTTTGCTTTGTTTTTCAGTAATAGATATAATGCAAGTTCAATTGATTTTTGCTTCTAGGCAACTTTGTTTCTCTTTCTTCGTTCATGAAACCCAAACTTGGCCCTATTTGGATGGCTTTTGTCATTGTATTTTATGCTTCAATTTCGTAGCAGAAAAATTTCCAAAACCTCCTTTTCACCCCTTGCAAAATTCTGCTGAAAACATTCCCCAGTATACAATAAAATGAAACTTAAGTTACTCCGAAGTCAAATACCCTTTTACCATCAAATAAGGCTTTTTATGGAAATGTACTAAAAAAACTAATATATTTTTGCTTTCACCAGCGAAAAAATTCGTATTTTATGCTTTTACATTCTCCTATAAAATATTTTTGTTTTTGTGCTGCATGATATTTTCACTTTTTTTAAGTTAATATTTTCTCTTTTACATTTTGTTGTAACCTTCTCTTTCTAATTTATTTTGATTTCTTAAACTTAAAATGATCATATCTCACAAACCGTTAATTATTTCGATTCGATTTTTTAAATTATTTTTGTCTTATTTTTATCCTTAAAACAATATCCAATCCAAATTTTCTTGAAGTAAAAAAAATTTGAAAATCGGTATACTTAGCATAAAAGTTGTTAAAATTATATAAAAAAATGTTATACCGCGTATAAAATTTGATTTTTTTTGGAATGAAACAAATTTGACAATATTTTATCATACTTAATTTTGCAATGAAAATCATGTTATTAAAACCTTATACTAGGTATAAGAGATATTATACTTAATACAATTGTTATTATACTTGGTATAAGAACTATTATACCTGGTATAGAAAATGTTGTTTCAAGTGTAAAATTTTTTTGTTATAGTCCCAAAAGAGAAAAGTTGTCAGTACAGAATTGTTGGCTTGTATACAGTAAAGTCTAACGTTTCATCAGACTTTCTCGTTGCGTTCCAAAGTCATCTGCATTACATTGCAAACGTTAGAAAAGCTTAGCCAAGCATTGCAATCCACATAGTAGTTCGCGCCCAATCTCGCCAAAGCATAACTAAGATAATTTCAATAATCGACGATAACATCTTTCAATGGTTTAATATCGCAAATAAACGAATTATACTCGTGCATCAATGACTACAAACCTCTCTCATAACGGATTCAAATCTGTCTCTAACGGGAAGAATTTTGAAGACTGAACGAGAAGAGATATTGAAGATTAAACGAGTTGAAGTACAAGTTTGCAACGATTACCTCAACATTCTCCTATAAATAGAAGATTGAGGGCAACGTTCAAACTTGGTGAATACATGTGAAATTTCGTAAGTGTCAAAGCTCAGTCAAATTAATCTAGCAGATGAAGAAATTCTTAAAAGCCGAAGAACATCATCAAGCAATCATATTTTGTTCTTATCTTAGCAAAGTAGATCACTGAAAGTTCAATTAAATCCTTTGTAAAGAGAGCAACGTCTTATAAGGCGAGAGGCTGAACTTGGAAAATTTTGGTGTTTGATTTATCTAACTCTTATCACTATATTTACTCAGCATAATATTCTGTCGTATTTCATATTTGTGATTTTGATTAAGTGCTTAGTTAGTGTTGCTGAGTTTATTCTAACTCAGCAAAGTTTATCAAAATTGTTGATTCATTCATCGTACTAAATTAACTTTCACTTAGTCGATTCAATTTTAAGAACGTAAAAAGAGACTTAGTAACCGTTAAAGGACATTCAACCCCCCCTTCTGTCCGATTATATAAGCTAACCGGGATAAACAAAAATCTTAAAAGATGATTGTTGTTTAATTTATTAATTTTTTTTATCTTTTTAATAACCAAAACAAGCATTTCACACGCCCATTAATCTATCTCACAATCAACATGAGCGAGGCAGTTTGGTGCGTTTTTGCCAAGTTTAGGATGTAGTTAGAGTGAAATGGAAGTTAAGGGCGACATAGTAGAATAGTTGCCAAATTTAGGAGGCAAAGTATATATTAGACATCGTATGAATATAAATGTATATGGGATTAGTCACACATGTATTTATCAACTGAAAAAAAAGTCAATGACGGTATACAGATCAAATGGATGGATGTTACGGTGCAATTTAAATAATGTTTTGCATTGCAGAGCAATATATATAATTACGTTTTTTTTACCAATAAGCATTGTTTCCTATAAGTTTTTTTTTTTAATTTTATTGTTTCAACATATTTTTTTATAATGAGTTTTGAAAGCAGGAAGAGCAAATATTTTTTAAATGTAATTCAGATGTAAATTATAAAATTGAAATGTTTAGTAAAATGACTTTCTAACGAGATCTGATAATTTTTCACAAAATGGTCATTTCACTTATAATCATAAATTTATAACAGTTATTTTATGCCAAAAAGGCAAAAGTTTAGTTGTTGAAGAAGTTCCTAAACTTACAGTCTAGTCGCTAGAAACTTTTTCATTTTTAACTTCTATAGTAACTTTAAATGTTTAGCTTTGTTGTGAAATCAAATATTATATTTTACTGATAAAAAAACAAGTGACTACAAAAAGTTTTTTATGGCTATATATAGTCATTGAATTTGCTTTCAAATTCTAGAATTAAAGTTGGTTTCAATAATAGTTATTTTCAATCTGAGTATAAGCAATTGAGCACATTATTGCAACGGTCTAAGCACTGATCAGTCCAGTAGTTTAAACACATTTAATTTACACTATACTCTTTAAAATACTAATCTTAGTTAATTATTATTTCTAAACCCATTACGAGACATGTTGTAGCTGGTAAACATTTTGCTACCAAGTACTTCTTACCTCTTGTTGTTGGCCTATGCCATCAAGGTAGTTTATAACCCAACGGAAAAGTTTTCAACTTATTTTCATTCGGTTTTGTTAAATTCAACGCAAAGCATAAAGAAAATAAAACATATATAACCATTTTTTATTAAACTCCAAAACTTGAGTAAACTTCTCATTATCCTCTACAATATACAACCAAAAAAGGATTAAACACCCATTAAAAAAGGCTTATTCATCTAAGCTGCCTCATAATTTTTCAATCCTCGTAATGATTGCATAGTTATTGGATTAACTAGTTTAACTACTAACTAATTAAACCCTATAAGGGGACCTAATTGAAGGGCTAAACATGGTTACTTCTTGCCTGTTGAACATTACTCTTTTAGCATCTTCATTTGAAATCTGGAAAGCATTGGCGACCACATCTTCTGGCATTGCCCTAAGTGCAGACACTCTTCCTGCCAATTGGTTGATTTTGGCATTGTCATTTGTCTTAAATGCAACCCATTCAAGACCTTTTTCATTTGCTTCCTTGATTACTACGAAGTTCTGTGGGGTTATTAGCATTTGTCCCTCTCTTACTTCGCCGTCGAAAACCGGGTTTCCATTGTCATCGACTATCTGTACATTTCCGCTTCCTGCTGTGAAGTAGCATATGCTGTGCGCGTTCATGTTCCAGTGAGGAGCCATCACTGCATTCTGCATTAATAAATAAATTTGTCAAAAAAAATACATTCATGCAAATCGGTTTTGTAGTGAAAAATATGGATATGGATTCTCTAAATTTGGTAGGTGTTGCATTTGTGAATTTCAATCCATCTCAACCATTCATCTAGTTTCATTGATTTGAGATTGAATTTTAGCTATTTATGGGGTCCACGGTGACATCAAATCTTAACCATTAAAATTAAATTCCTTTTCCGAAAAATATATCATAAATAAGGGCTTCTTTTTAGGAGTAAAAATAATTTTGAAAAGGCAATTTTTAGACGTTAAAAAATATTTTGTTCTTCACATTGTTTCACAAAAAAATCAATATAAGTGAGCCACGTCAGCACTCACACCGACGTTCTTTTTCATGTGTGATTTATGTATACACACACTAAATTTCACGTCAAAAAAAAACTCGGCCCAATTAGTTGATGCATGGATAATGACTGCTTTCATTAGCTTACCCTGTAAAGAACACCTTTCTGAAGGCTGAGTCCAAGGTACTGAAGAATCGGAAGATCAAACCTATTGATAGTGGTAATCCGGCCAGCTTGCGGGTTAAAAACATCGGCAGCAGAAGGTCTGTCAATGTTGTGTTTCATCCTAGCCGTGCAAAAAGTCTCTTCAATTCCATT
>CATIWQ010134399.1:0-22774 GCA_949673415.1 Euphorbia schlechtendalii | reverse complement strand
AGGTAGCTCATGCATATTGCTGGATAGTGATTTCAGGTTTTGGCCTTCGATTTGAGTTTAGTCTTCCATATCGGGTTGAGCAAGCGCCACCCCCATTATCATCCTTAATCGAGTTAGAACCGCCGTTTAGGTCAAGAATCCCGAGAACACAACAGATTGATTGATTGATTGATCATTAGATTAGGATTAGTTTAATTTTCGAAACCTTTATCTATCCGCTCAAACATAGACCAATCCCGAGTAGCTTGGTAGTTTGTTACATTTTCCTGAGGATCGATAACCTGGACAAAACCAGAACTGTAACTTGTCAACGATAGGTACACTGCCTTAGTTGTGCGACTGCTAGTGTCAGTTTTACGCTTGCACTTAGAGCCCACCAGTCGCCCTCTCACAATGGCGACTCCGCTGGGGATTTTTTCTAAAAACTTGTTTCTTCAAAGGTTTTAGATTTCTGGATAAGTGTCAAAAATTATTGATCACATTATTTCATTTTCTCTTAATTATGACATATTCATGATTTCACATTGTATTAGAAGGGATTAGCCCATAAGTCTAAGGTACCCCTATTACCACGAAACTTTCTCTTGTACTAATCTGCCTCCCTGAGAAATGATAGTACTTGAGCGAGTGAAGCACTTGTTGCCATATCACATGTACCTCCCTCGTTATAACCCATTGGGGGAGAGGCTTGGAGAGTATTTTAGTGCAACATGAGCCTTCTACATCAGCAACCCATTTACAAACCACATGTAAATAAACCATAGGCATTTTCCCTAGGGTTTTACCCAATAAACGACCATGTATTATATTTTCTTGCAGGTGCGCTCCTTAGTATCTTCATGGTACTAAGATGAACCAAACATAGGATAGAGACTAGCCAAAATCCCTACACGCGGTAGTTATATGGTTGGAAGATTGAACGTTGCATGCTATGTGTTATGTACTTATTATTGTACAAATGTCATGCTAACCACCAATCTTTGTGCAAACACTTGAATGCACACACTTACATGATATAACATAACATCTTCTCATCACATAAACTTAGGATTAGATGACACTCAACATCATATAACCCTAGGATAACATAAAACCACTCAGAAGAATCATTCACCCCAATTTGGGTGATGTCTAATTGACATCCAAAACGTAGCCCACAAGGGGCAATAACATATCCCAAAAATCATCTTTGAGATATCTACTCAACATCCAACTCACAGCCCGCATAGGGCAATCAAACATACCACATAGCCCAAACAGGGTAAATACCTACCCAAACCATTTCCCACATTAAAGGATATCCCAGTTGATGTCCTAACCTAAGCCCTCATGGGGTGAACTAACTTCAAAAGTCTTACATTACCAAATCTTCAAGGGTATACCCGAATCATTCACCCACACAAGGCAATAATTCATGTATTACCACATACCCTCAAATAGTGATGACCACATAGGCATGCAAAACTCTACCCTAATTGAGTAAAATTAACCAAACCATTCATTAGATAGCTACATACGGTAGTAGTTTTCATTTCATTAGGGTATGCTGCACTGCTTACCTGAAATAATTTTGACCTCCTCATGAGACCTAGTATTAGTACGAAACCTAAAACTTTTGACCTATTACCACATGAGTAACTTGGTCACCTCACTTACACCACTCATATTGCGATGTCACAGAGACATTGTACAAATCTTAAATCCAACCCCCGAACGACTAACCTGTTTATTTCAAATGGATTGACATATATGTTATTTCACATCATGGCATGCTAACCCCTTGTGAATGCAACCATATCATTAAAAATCTCACACATTTCCCGCATCATGAATCATATCACGAATCTTACATGCACAGTCTAATCCTCTACTTGTGCATCTTAGCTTGGGAAAGTCCTGCTCATCGCTTGGTCCATGTTTCTCTGATCGTGGCCAATTTGGAGGGGGCTCCATACACTAAGTCAAGTGAGAACTTGGGTTCAGACTCAGATTTAGTTCAACGCACATCTGTCATGGCCAATCCACAAAGAGAAGGTGCAGGGGAGGATCACCCTATTCTTACGGGATAAAACTCTCGGTAAACGCATTAATCATCGGTGAGCGCCGAGATTGTAGCTGCCTTGAACTCCTTTGCCAATAGCGAACAGCTAGCTATGCTCATTCACCAACACACCTGGAGAGCTCAGAATGTGGTGTCCATCCCAGAGGTCACCCTAAACAACGGCGGTCCACCTAGATGGCCTGAAACAGGGGGACCTCCCACCTCACACATGGTGCCCCCAACTACTTTTTATCAATTCATGGTAGGATGAAGTCAGCTGAACCAGGCTCAGATTGGGTAGCTAGGATATAACTTTGCCAATCCTTCCCAATTCTTCCCGGGATAAATGGGGTAACAGGCATTCATGCCAGGGCCTTTCTACTAAGAATTGACCCAACAGCTTATTCCCAGTTGGAGTACGTTAGTTGCCTCGCAGTTCTAAACACCTCAACTACCCAATTTTGGTGCATATTCCCAGGGGGTATATGGCTCTCATAAATCCGTTCTCGGCACAACTGACAATCAAGGATGAAGACAGCTTACCCCCAAACTTTGCAATGTCACAATTTGAAAAGCATGTGGGATTTGGAGACCCGCACACTCACTTGACGCATTATCAAACTATGATGAGGGAATTAAGGGTTAGCGAAATAATGATGGCTAAACTCTTTGTCATCACCTTGGGCCACCTAGTCAATGAATGGTATCGCCACCTTCCGCTAGACATAACCACTAATTGGAATAGCCTTGCTCAGGCTTTGATGGGGCATTATGGTTTTAACTCTCAAATGGAAACCACGATGCAACATCTGCAGGCTATGAGGCAGGAGCAGGGTGAGAGCTTCAAATCCTACTTTGCATGTTGGATGGCCACACAAGTCAGCTTCGGGCTCACTTAAGTCTACCGGAGATGATAACCATGCTTCTGGATGGTGCACTTCCATCATACAAGAATAAGTTTGGGTAAGACATCTTTA
This sequence comes from Euphorbia schlechtendalii, assembly GCA_949673415.1. Lineage (NCBI taxonomy): Eukaryota > Viridiplantae > Streptophyta > Magnoliopsida > Malpighiales > Euphorbiaceae > Euphorbia > Euphorbia schlechtendalii. Next base: position 19,756 of record CATIWQ010134399.1, on the reverse strand, counting down.
AGCTATCAAGAAGTGTTTGAGAAGGTGGACAAGATGGAGCATTTTGAATCCATGGACACATCAGAGGGGAGCTAGAATAACCCATGCTTGATGATCTAATAAATTAGCTTTTAGCAACTTTGCCAACGAGGCTTTTGAATTACTTTTGAATAAATTGAATTTTGATTATTTGCTTAATCTTCTACTGATTACATCACACATTCTCATAAACATATACATAATATTTTTAGCACATGTGACACATCATGTCATGAAATTAATTTGGGTATAAATGGATTCCCCAAAGTCATTGTAATTTCAAATGATTTAACTCTTGAGAGAAAGTGAGAGACAAACACATGTACTTAGACAACGCGTGATAGCAATTGCTCCATCCTATAAGGATGAAAGATCAATAGAAAGATCTCCTAGCACGAAATGTCCACTGAATCAAAGGAACGAAGCACGCAAAGATCAAAATGGTCAAAGCCAGAATAAGGCCAAAATGTCATCAAAGCAAGTTGAGGTGAAACAACTGGCTCAATGTCACAAAGAAGGAGTCAGTTCGCTGAACACGTCAACAACTCCATCACACGGATCACCACCATTCATGGGACAATCAAACAAAAGTAAATGCTAAAGACAAAAAGGAATCAAATTGTTGAACACGTCAACGACTCTTTCACACAGCTCACTACCATTTATGGGGCAATCATTACACAATTTAACTCAAAAGGAAATGCTAATGATCAAGACCCATCATCATGTACAAGCTAGAAAAGTGGAATGAGCATCAACCAATCAATTAGAAATGTTGAACGAGACAACAAATGAAGTCATGGAAATGGACGATGACCGATCCACCAAATCAACCAAGTCTTACACAATTGTTATCATGCATAGGTGAAAGAAATAAATCTATAAAAAGCAGTACCAACAAAAAATAAATTTGTAATTAGCCTGTTAATTAACACTCGGTTAGTTGAGCAAAAATTAGGGCTTCTTTTCATAACAGAAAAAGAATAGTCCACTGAGTTGAAAACCTGAAAAGGGTGGCTTAGGAGAAACTTAGGACATCAAGAGAACCAAATTGGTTAGAAAACCTGAAAGGGCTAATTGATGGCAGGAGTCAAATCATTTGAAACATTTATACCCCTGTTAAGTTCATCAATGAATTGTCATTTTCGCTTAATCTTTATGCTTATGCTTATTTTGATTACTTGCATGCCAATGGTAGAATATCGCAAGTAAATGTCCAAAAAAATTGAAAAAATATGTCTACTGGATTGAAAACCTGAAAAGGTGGTCGAGGCAAAAATTAAGACAAGGTTCGATAAATTGAAAACCCGCAAGGGTGGTCTATGCAGAAATTAGAACCAAAAAATACCAAATTCATCATCTCCTCCTCAGAACTGTATGTGACATTACATACCTTCAACTCTTCAGGTAAATTGCTTCAAGCAACCATCGCCGACACAGTGCAAGATCAACGACAAATCAAGACTTTCATCAAACCATATCCAAGCTTTGAACTCAAATATGATTCAACAAACCCATGGTCATCGCTCTGAACAAGTCATCCACGGAATCCCTAACAAGACAAACCCTAGGGGCAACCATGCACCAGCACAAGAGAAGGCCCTTCAATGAACGAAGCCCATGACACTTACAACAGATGAACATACATCATATGATAAATATTGTTCATGCATAAATCATGCATACATCATGTATACATCACGTTATTTACAGGTAAAGACGATGCCAAACTGGGGCAACACTGTCCCAATACACAAGAACCTCTACATGAGGAACATAAGAAGGATGATGGCCCACTGAAGCCCAAAGTCAACATTACAAACACAAAAGCCTCCTAAAATGACGAAGCAGTCTTTGGGACATCCTCGAATTTACATTAAACTTATTTATTTATCATGTTTTAATTTTTTGATTAAAGGGGAAAAAATTTTTGCTTCGCATAAACTCAATCAAATAATTAAAAGATTCATCATAAAATGTATTAACATTATCTTTTTCTCTGACTTGTCACTGGAAACAAGTCAACATCCTATTAAGAAAATTCAAAATACAACCAAAGAAGGAAACAATTATCTCAATGGCTGAAGAAAGAAACAGTCTCATTTTCCAACCGAAGAAAGAAACGGTTATGGGGCCGCTTTTGAAATGGATTTAGGCACCCTACCCCGGCAATTCCTATAGGCAAAATAAACCGAAGATCAACTCACAGTGGGCACACAATGACCACAATCGAAGAATGAAATGATTGTCAACCACTAAAGGGACGTTGTAGAAAGAAATGATCGACCCACCCACAAGGGGCACCAAGTACCTAAGGGATTTTGAAGAAAGAAACAGACAACCCTATGAAGACATAGTGCTAGAAAGGAAGGCCTACGTTATCACCAATTGTGAATAAGAAGTGACCAACCACACCGGTTAGGTTTTCTCTCTATCCCTACACTCATTTCGTGTGATCACACTAGTTATATAGCTAGTAATTATCACACGAGGGGCAGTTGTGAGCAAGGGATTTTGTACTAGCTCGCACGTTCAATGACGATGGCTTTTCAGGATTTTTATCCTCGAATCACATAATTTTCGATTATTTGAAGATCTCCGAATGGGAATGTTCCTCGTCACCAAGTTGGGTTAAAGACTTAATCTTTTTGAAAAAAATAAAAATTGATTAATTAATAAATCAATTTGAAAAAAATATATATTAAATAAATAAATAAATAAAATATATCGAGCTTAAATGGGCTTGTCGAACGGGCTAGCCTATGGCTAGTTGGGCAAGCGAGCACCATAATTTCCAACAGTTCGCTGGAAATTCCAGCACCTCGCTAGAGAGTCCAGCGAGGAGTCCCGCTGGACTCTCTAGCGAGCTGGTTAGGGAGTCAAGTGAGCCTGCTAGACTCTCCAACGAGGCTCATTAGGGAGTTCAGCGAGCATTGTTTAGCCCATCCTGAATTTCTATAAATTCAGGACTTTTTTGGATTGAAGGGGGCTCGAAAATTCAGAGAAAAACTCTTCTGCGCAAAAGTAAAAACATTGACAAAACACTACAAAAATATTTTTCTTTCATTTTTCTTGGATAATTTGGATCCAAAACACATTTGGATTCCAAAACTCTTCATCTTCAATTCAAATTTTCTTCATCTACTTTTCTTCTTAAATCCTCAGATATTCTCATGTCTAAAATAAATTTAGAACCCGAGTCTGATTATCTTTTGGATAAATAAACACTTATTTTCCAATTAAATCATAACTATATCAAAACGAACAAGGAACGCTCCCAGGCATCATACTAATAAGCTGAAGTGGATTAACGTCGAAAGGGTGAGCCTCTGAGTTCCTAGAATTGTGGATTCCTTGCTCTCATTTCGTTCATCTTTTTCTGATTTTATTTGTGGACCTAGGAATTATTTTATTTGCTATAATTGTAAATGTTATAATTCTCTTCATCTTTTATTTCCTTTTTTTTGTTCTTTATGTTAGAATGCCCCCACGAAGGGAATAAAAAGTATTCTCGGATAACAAGCCTCAGACTTTGCCAGGTGATCATTTTCACTAATAAAATTGATGAACGTACTTGTAAATAAAAATGAACCATTTTTATTTAAATTAATAACTTCAAATCGTCAATGTTTTAATTAGGCCACACGGGCCTTCTCAAAATCAAATCAAACATATGTGTCATATCTCGAGCTAACCATTGTGGATGCAGGTTAGATGTATGCCTAGGAATTTATTTTTCCTTCGGGTATTTTAAATAATATTTTTACGAGAATTGTAATTAATAGATTAGGCGAGCGGTTGCATCCCCTGAAGTTTTGTAATTTGTAATCTTTACTTTTCTACATTTACTTTCCTCATTTATTTACTACTTTGTGGATGGTTATATTGCTTTTAAACATACATGTATCATGCATAATAACTTCAAAATGACTTAAGTGCAAATATGCGCAATTAAGAAAATACGGTTTTCTATAGATGTAATATAATGTGATCTCATCAGAAATAAGCAACTTATCCCGGACCCGAATCTCTGTATCTTAGTGGGCCATCCCCCGGACGTTTAACCACACAGGACTCTAATTCCTGGAAAGAGCTAATCCAGGTGGCGACTCCACACTAAGAGATGGCGGATTCGGGTTTGACCGATCTAAAAACGTTTTTGCTCTCTCATACCAAACCTTTTCTGGGTCCCCGACCCTGTACTTTTTAAACACCCCATTGGACCACGCCTCTCATTTCCGCGAGCTCTTAGTCCACCGCTACGTGTCATTCACTCACACTAGGCATATATGTACCTGCATCCACAACACTTAGCACATGGTATATAGTACAACATGAATATTTACATGTACGCTTGATTTGATATGGGCGAGGCTCGTGTGGCCTAATTAAAATATCGTCGATTTAAAATTCTTATTTTAGAATAAAATAATTCCTTTTATTAACACTTATGTTGCTCATTTTTGTTTAGTGAAAATGACCGCATGGCAAACTATAATGCTAGTTATCCGGGAATAATTTTTATTCCCTTCGTGGGTGTATTCTAACATGTATTTTCATAAATAGAAAAGAAGAAAAATAAATATTACATTGATATTTGCAATAAAAGAAAGGAAAAATATTCCCAGGTCCACATATAAAATGAAAATATGAAAAATACAGGAAGCACGAGATGAAGCCGCTCTAGGAACTCAGAGACTTACCCTTTCGACGTGAATCAACTTCGTCGTATCCGTATAATCCAAAAGATAATCAGACACGGGTTCTGAATTTGTTTTAGACCTGAGAATATTTGAGGATATTAGAAGAAGAAGAAATAGAAGAAAATTGATTTGAAAATCAAAAGGTTTCGGAATCCAAATGTGTTTTGGATCCAAATTATTTGAAGAAAATATTTCATGTTGTTTCTGTTGAGAAAATCAAACATTTTCTGAAATTTTCTGATCCCTTTTCCAGAGTTTTGGTGGGCCTCGCTAGACTCTTTGGCGAGGCTTCTTTGGCCAAACTCTGATGAGGAATCCCATTTCGGTACTTTTTCGATATTTTTTCGCATTTTTTGAATTTTTTTGTATTATTTTATATTTTTAATTGATTAATTTTTGGACTAAGAAAATCCAATTAATTAATTTATTATATATCCCTTTTAAAAATAGCGACGAGGAATACTCCACTTAAAGGAGTCTGGATAGTCGAAAATCATGTGATTCAAGGATAAAAATCCCAAAAAGCCATCATCATCGAACGCGCGAGTTGGTACAAAATCCTGTGCTCACATAAACCCAAGGCAAAGCTACTTGAAATTGATGAACATTTAGGTTTTCCCACCCAATCTCTCTACTTTGAGGAGTTTGAGAATATTCAAGGTAGTTTGTCTGTGATTCGAAATCACTTGGCAAAAGAGAGTGCCAAGAGTTTGGTTGACAAGATGGCTCTGATCTTAACCAGTTTATCGAATTCTGTAGTCCAGCTTGGGGTAATGGTTAGTTCTATCCCCACATCTATTGCACTTGCTAATGTAGTGATAGGAAAGATAAAGGGTAGTGTAGAAGTTGCTGTTGAGTAGCTGAGTAGTTTGAGCTCCACACTGGAAACTCAAACTACACAATTTCACAAATTTGGTGAAGAGCAAGCCAAAATAAAAAGGAGCACAGACAAGAAGATAGACTCCATGCTCAAGGAAGTGGAAACCACAAAGGATATAAGACACATCATGGAAAAGGTCTTGGAGTCCATGTCTAGGTTCTTAATGAATCAAGATGGAAAAATTGATCAATTGATAAAGTCTATTAATGAGGTGTCCAAGAAAGCTGATAAGCAGCCTGTGTTGAACATTGATTCTCTCTCCTCAAAGCTAGATTTAGTATGCAAGGAGATCAACACCAACGCAGGATGACAAAGTTTCAAGTGTACAAAAGGTTCTGTTGGGTGTAATTGTAAAATCTTCCCTAAACAACCAACTGAATCATTAAGTCCTGAAACTTGCTTATCTATCCACTCCAAGCTGAACGTTCTCAAGAACAAACTCAAAGATCTTCATAGAAATGTTGGATAACTAATGACAATTAGGGTTTATAATGTGAAGGATATAAACTACACTACAAAGTGTATGTCCTCCATCTAACCCAAGATCTTGGACATGGAAGTAAAAGCGAAGATTGCATTGTTTGCTTCAGAGCTCTGTTGCAGTGCTTTCAATAGTTCACATGCCAAGGTTTTGACTAGATAGCTCATCTCTCTAGGTGTCATCATCTTCTCCTCAACTAACTTAATGATTAAGAGTTTCTCACCAACAAGGGAAAGGAGATGTTGGAACAAGAGATATCCTTGCTCATTATTGGAAAGCAGGAGGACTTCCAAGCTGCTTTAGACTCATTCAATGTCTACCTTGAACGAATTGTGAAGGGACAGATATCAATGGGGGAGAAGGTGGCTGAGATTCTCTCAGGACTGCTAATTTGAATAAGAGATCTCTTCTAAAGCATCTTAGACAACAACCTCAACCTCAACAGCAACAGCAATAACAAAACCAACAAAAGCCATCCTCTAATCATTATCCTAGACAATCCTCTAGATCTAAAAAATAAACATATCCAATGAATTAGTATAGATAATTCTTCTAATAGAACTTAGCTTTGCAATCTTAGTTTAGGACATACATTATGTACTACTATGTATTTTATCATGAAGAAAAATTACAAGTTTTGTCATATCAAGTTAAGATCTTCTTAACTATTAGTTTATTGCTATATATTTTAGTTCTAATATATTATTGAATATTTGATGCAGGACTTCATATACTAAGACCAACTCAAAAGAAAAGCTGAAGTAAGATAAAGTCTCAAATGAAGAAAAATCCTCTAAGTATGGGGGAGCTAAGATGCTTGTAGAAGACTCACTCAATATGGGGGAGCTCAAGCTGGCTAAGGAAAGTCACTCAGCATGTGAGAGTCTTACATCACCTATCAGGTATCTCGATATCTTTAAATTACTTATTCAATTAATCTCTTCTATTACCTAGTTTGTTATTTGTCAAAAATGGGGGAGATTGTTGAACCCAAGTTAATAGTACTTTACAGTACTTAAAAGTTTTGGAAATAACAAACTATCTAGGATAATGAAATTAATTGAGTACTAAGTATACTCTTAATTAACGAAGTTTACGTGAGTTTGTTTAAGGAAAAACACTCAGTTTATCGAGTAATTAATTAAGTTATAGCTTAGAGTGAGAAAAGTTGAGTTATGCTAAGTATTACGTAGATTATAAAGATATCCACTCAACTATACTAAGTTAGCTTTTTAGGAATAAAAAGATGTCTTCCTTAGACACTTAGAGAATATTTGACACTTGTGCTACTGATTCTTTCTGTGAGAAATGGAATGTACCTTTGATGCTTTTCAAGAGGAAAAGCGCTGAAATTAAAGAAGATATTCTTATGGTCCTCACATTGAAAAGGTGTTAGTATGGAATGTTGGAGATTCCTCACTAAAGTCCAAGACAAAAGAAATCCTATGTCATGCGTCATTTCTTAGTGTCTCCACGCGCATCTGCAAATGTTAGAAAGTCAACTAATGATAAAGGCCACGTTTCATTTCACATGGCTCTCTATCAAAATAGATTGCTTGAAGATAAATGAGTTTTTGGCAACGAAATTATATCGCGCTTCAACTTTTGAAATCTCTATCTCTAAACATCCTGGAATCTATCTCAAATGGTAAGATTTGAAAGATTTGAAGAGAAGAGAAATTAAAGAGCTACAAGGATGAGAAGTTTACAATGGCTAATTCCAAGAGCTTCAACTATAAATAGAAGACAAGAGCAGAAGTTCAAACTTGGTTAATCACCTCGAATTTTTGAAACAGCTGAAACTCTATTCATTTACTCCCAGCTTCAAGAAATTTCAAATCAAGCAATCAGTAAACATTCATTATTCAAATTAGTTTGTAATAGAGAGAGAAATATCACTTCGAGATTTAACATTGTAAAGGAATCAACATTTTATAAGTTGAATTCCTCTATTCACAAATTTCTCTTAGAAATCTGAGTGATGGTTTGGGAAGGGTACCCAATTTGTGGATTGAGTTGTAGTTAGAAATAAAGGTACTTTCTATAATAGAGTCTACCTGTTGTAAAGGCTTCTCTGCTTAAGGAAGGAATGAGATTACTAGTGGATTAAAGATCGGAAAGGAATCCGAGGACTGGAGGTTGGCTAGGGGCCGAACCAGGATAAAATCTCGAGTGTTGAAGTTCTAACCTTAATCGCTTGCCTTTATCACATTTATCTCATCCATCATTCTATCTCTATTTTCAGTTTTGCTTGAAAGTCCAATCTATGCTGAGTAGAGTACTCAGCATACGATTGAAGATAAAATGTGGTAGCAAAGCTGAGATGTTTATAAGTTTTTAGACCAACTCAGCACTCAGCAAGGGCATCTAAAAAAACTTGTTAAATATTATATAAGAATTAAAAAGTAACCAAGATAGCATTCACCTCCCCTTTGCTGTGTAATTGAGTCATCTAAGGATCAACACGAGAATAATATTTTTTTTATTACCTTCATAGGGGTATTCTAACATGAATCTCCATAATCAAATTAATTAGAAAAAAAGCTTACATAACAAGGTAAGAAAAATAATAATCAAATAAACTAAAAGAATTAATTGAAATTAAATTATAAAAGGCGTAGAATAAATTCTAGGTAAAAATGTAGAATAAAATAAAATAATTAAGTCACGAGAAGAAGCAACTCTAGGAACTCAGAGACTTACCCTTTCGAAGCGAATCCACTTCTACGTATCTGCTTGATCTCCGAGTGCGTTCCTCATTCATTTTTTTGTTTAGTTGTGATTGAAAGGAATTGATTTTAAAAATAATTAAATTCGGGTTCAAAAATTGTTTTTAAATCCAAAAATAAATTAAAGAAATTTTTTAAAGATGAAAGAATGACGTTGTAAAAAATGTTAGAAGAATTTCGTCTGCATTTTCTGAAAATTTTTTATCCCCTTCTACTGAAAATTCCCCTACTATTTATAAGGAAAGTTTTCCTAATTTGGTTTGTTTCGCTGGTGAAGGCTGGCTGACCAAGCCAACTTCATCAACAGTGCTAGCAAAGCCAACACTGGCTTCGCCAGCAAATGCAAAGTCAGATGGCTTCGATCCCCTTTACTGTTTTATTATTATTATCATTTTTATTAATTAATTAATTAAAACTATTTTAATTAATTAATTTATTATGAAGCCTCATTTTTCCAAGTCCTTAAAATATTTATTCAAGTCCTCAAAATATTTATTTTAAGACTTTCAAATATTTTTATGGTCTTGAACATTTATTTAAGCCCCGAAATATAACTTAGTGACAAGGAAAGCTCTCATTTGAAGATCGATGGATAATTGAAACTTGTGCGATTCAAAGATTAAATCCCGAAAAGCCATCATCATCAAACATGCGAGTTGGTACAAAATCCTATGCTCATACCAGTGATTTCTCCATCTTCTTCAAGTCTAATGTTATATTCTTCTCTACGTCTCTTTGAAGCATGATTCTTCTATCCTCTAAGGTGATAGAGGCCTTAAATTGATTTGATGTAGAAGATGTTATTCCTTTGTGATTAGAACTCTGAGAGAATTTGAGAAATTTGTTTTTACAAAAACTTTTGATATTCAGAAACTGCAAGAACAATTCCAACTCTTCTTTTATACTGAGAAAACCTCTCTCTGCTATATCCTTCCTTTACACATCACAATCAAAAGCAATAGTGCGATTGAACATATATATAAATTTTCGTACTATTTTACCTTAAAACGCGGTGTTTAGATAAGGAGTTGAAACATGCTCAAAGTATAGTTAATATTATTGAATTCAAATCATAACTTTGTAAAATGAAAGAGTTTTCAAATTAAATAAGAAACTGAGTAAAAAAAACTTGTCACATAAGTAGATTAACTCAACATATCTTAAAGTTTTCATGATAAATTTGATTATGCATTAGATTAGATTTGCCATTCCAATCAATTGCCTTAGTAGGTTAAACTGCTCTTTTTACGAGCATTTTGGTGAAGATATATGCTCGTTATTCTTCACATGGAACATATTCCAATTCGACATCTCCCCTTGGTACATAATCTCTTATGAAGTGATTTTCTATGTTGACATGCTTCATTCTTCTATATTAAACTAGATTTTTTGTTGGTCTATATCACTCTTATTATCACACATAACTTCGATTTAGACTTTAAATCATAAACCCAGAGTTGCTACTTAATCTATAATAGTTGTGCTACACAACTTCCAACATCCATGTACTCAGCTTCTCCAATGCTAAGTGCAATGGAAGTTTACTTCTTACTAATTGTATACTTCAGCAACAATTCTGAATTTTTTCTAACAATGTTTACATCTTTATCAAGCTTGTTCTTGAAAACATATGTGGTTCCAATAATTGATTTGCCTCTCGATTTATGTACTAAGTCCCAAACATCATTTCGCTTGAACCGATCAAGCTCTTCTTGTATAGCTATCATCCAATATTCATCAAATTCAGCATCTTTAAACTTCTTGGGTTCAATAAATGAAATGAATGCTTGATGACTTATCACTCTACTGAGTTGACCTCTTTTCATAACTCGATTATGAATCTCATCAACAATACGATCAATAGGATGATTGCAATGAATTCTAATCTCTCTTGGAATATTCAGATTTGCTACTTGAATCTCCATATTAGTTTGTTGTTGATGAGTTTAATCATCATTAAAATTGATAGCTTCAATTTGGTCAACATCTTCTTAGATGTCATTTTGAAATTCTATTAGTGCTTATTTAGAATTCTCATGCATGTTGATTACTTCACGAACATCATTACTTCATCTCTTCTGGTAATACGTTGTCTTTCATCAAAATCTACATTCATATATTCCTCAAGAAGCCCATTCCTTTTTAGAAAGACTCTAAAATCTCTATTGATTGCTGAGTAACCCATCAAGATACCTTCATCTACTTTTGGGTCAAATTTGGCTAGTTTCTCCTTAGTGTTTAGAATAAAATACTTACATCCAAAGGATATGAGATGTCCAACTTTTAGCTTTTACCTCTACCAAAGTTCATAAAGTATCTTATTCAAAATAGGACAGATTAGCACCTTATTGAGGATATAACATCTTGTATTAATAGCTTCTCCCCAGAAGTACTTTGGTAAGATATTTTCACTCAGCATCAATCTAGCCATCTTAACAATCATTTTGTCCTTCCCTTCAACAACTCCATTCTATTGTGGAGTGTATGGAGTTAAGAAATTATCATCAATTTCATACCTTGAACATAATTCTTTGAAGAGCATATTTTCAAACTCTCTTCCATGGTCGCTTATGATCTCGATGATTCCCCATCCTTACTCATTCATTATCTGGTTGGATAAGGTTGAAAATAATTCAAATGTTTCATCTTTGCTTATCAGCAAAGCCACCCAAGTGAATCGAATGAAATCATCCACAAACAACAAGAGTGAATATTCAACCACCCAAGCTTGATGGTTGAACTAGGTGTGAGCACAGGATTTTGTACCAGCTTGCACGTTCGACGATGATGGCTTTTCGGGATTTTATCCTTGAATCACACAAGTTTTGACTGTCGAAATGATCTTCAAATGGGAGCTCTTCTGGTAAAAAAATAAATATTTCAGGATCTAAATAAATATTTAGGACCTTAAAAAAATATTTAAAAGCCTTAAGTGGAAACTTAAATGTTTAAAATATTTTTAAGGACCTAAATAAATGTTTAATTGTTAAGAATATTTTAATTAAATCATTTTTTAAATATAATATATATATATACATATATATTAAATAAAAAGAAAAAGAATAAAAGAATTGGAAAAGGAAAGAAATAAACAGAAAATAAAAAAATGGTAGGATTACAATATGGTTCAAATGCATAATGGTACTCAAACAGTACCACGATATGGTTCAAATGCATAATGGTACTTGAATAGTACCACAATATGGTCAAAATGCATAATGGTACTTGAATAGTACCAAAATATGGTCCAAATGCATAATGATGCTTAAAATAGTACTACAATATGAGCCAAATGCATAATTGAAAGGGTGAATTTTCCCTATAAATAGGGGGAATTTCAGTAGGAAAGGGAAGAAAAATTTTAGTAAAAAAAATACTTTTCTTGAAGAAAGACGAGGGAATTTTCACTGAAAAACATTTTTCTTGAGGAAACAATTCCGCCTTCTTGAAAATCACTTTTATTCATCTTTCTTTCAAAAATCATTTGATTATATTCAGGTTCAAAACACGTTAGGTTTCCAAATTTTATTATTTTCAAATCAATTTTCTTTTATGTTGTTCCAAAAAATCCTCAGATATTATTGGACCTGAAACAAATTTAGAGTCCGAGTCTGAATATCTTTAGTATAAAAATAACATATTTTCACATAACAATCAAATCTAAAAAACGAACGAGGAACACTCCCAGGGATCAAGCGAATACGTCGAAGTGGATTTGCATCGAAAGGGTAATCCTCTGAGTTCTTAGCGCTGCTTTTCCTATGTATTATATTATGATATTTGTTTTCTCCTAAATTCTGAGACGAATTCGATTTTCATCACCGACCTGGGATTTATTTTATTCTTTTTTTATTCTTTAAATTTTATTTTATTAATTCCTTTTATTTATTTATTTAATTTTTGTTATATTATGTAGCATTCTTTTATGTTTTTACATATTCTTTTAATTTATTTTACTAAGGGACTTTTTTAATTTAATACATGTTAGAATACCCACATGAAGGGAATTAAAATTATTCCTGGATAACAGACCTCACCTTTGTCATGCGGTCATTTTCATTAAATAAAAATGAGCAACCTATCTATAAATAAAATGAATCGTTTCATTCCAAGATAAAAAATTTCAATCGTTATTTTAATTAGGCCACGTGGGCCTCATCAAAATCAAATCGAGCATATGTGTGAATATTCATGTTATACCCTGTGCTAGCATTTGTGGATGCAAGTAGATTAGGTTAAATGTATGCCTAGGATTTTATTTTCCTTCGGGGTATTGCAATTATTATTTTTAAATGAAATGTAATTAATAGATAAGACGAGCTGTTGCATCCACCGAGGTTTTGTAATTTTAAATCTTTACTTTTCCGCATTTATTTACTACTTTATGTATGGATTTACTACTTTCAACATGTGTGTTATATCATACATTATAAACATGAAAACGACATAAGTACAAATATGTATAATTAAGAAATGTGGTTTTCTGTAGATGTAATTTAATGTGGTCCAATAAGAAGTAAGCAACTTATCCTAAACTCGAATCTCTATGTCTTAGTGGGGCATCCCCCAGACATTAAGCCTCAAAGGAATTTAAGTCCTATAAGAGCTAATCCAGTTGGCAACTCTACACTAAGAGATAGAGAATTCGGGTTGTGATGATCTAAATCAATTTCGCTTTCTCTTTCAAACCTCTCGGGTCCCCGACCTGATATTTTATTTTCGCCAAGACACCCCGGTGGATCGTGCCTCTCATCTCAACGCCCTCTCGGCCCATCGCTCTCTGTGTAGTCCACTCACAATGGCGACTCCGGTGGGGATTTTTCTTAAACTTTTTTTTCAAAGGTTTTAGATTTTGGATAAGTGCCTAAAATTATTGATCACATTATTCTGTATTTTCTCAATTATGACATATTCATTAAAAATCGCATTGCAATAGAGGGGATTAGCCCGTAAGTTTAAGGAACCCTATTACTGCAAAGCTTTCTCTTATACTAATCTGCCTCTCTGAGAAAAGATTGTACTTGAGCGGGTGGAGCACTTGTTGCCATATCGCATGTACCTCCTTCATTTGAACCTATTTAAGGAGAGGCTTGGAGTGCATTTTAATGAAACAAGAACCTTCTACATCAGCAACCCATTTACAAACCTCATGTAAATAAGTCGTAGGAATTTTCCTTAGGGTGTTACCCAACAAATGATCATGCATTATATTTTCTTACAGGTGCACTCCTTAGTATCCTCACGTTACTAAGATGAGCCAAAACTTAGGATAGAAACTAGCTAAAAACCCTACGCGTAGGAGTTGTATGGTTGGAAGTTGGATCTTGTATGCTATGTATTACGTGTTTACTACTTTTGGTTCATCATGCATTGTAAAAATGTGCCATGCTAACCACAAATCTCAATGTAGACATTTGAAGACACACACTCATGATATTAACAATATAAAATGGACATAGCATCTTCTCATCATCATAATACCGATTTGTGGTCACCCATACTTAGGATTAGTTGACACTTGAGATCGTGTCACCCTAGGAGAGCATGAAACCAATTAGAATCATGAAACATAATTTACTCTTTCTCAACGTGACATCCACATGATGCCTGACTCTTTAACCCGTGTAATACCCAAATCTTTGTGTGATTCCCACTTGGCGTTCGATTCATAGGCCACTTGGGGTGATTATACACACTAAAAGCCTAAACGAGGCAAATACGAACCCAAGCTATATTTCCCCACATCATGTGATATCCCGGTTGATATCCAAACCTAAGCCCACATGGGGGCGAACTTACTTAACAAAACCCTACCTTACCAATATTCTAGGTGTTCCACTCACCCAAACTATCCCCCCATGAAGGGCAATAACTCATACATCACCGCATACCCTTTTTGTAATGATGCGCACACCAACATCTGAGACTCTGCCCTAATTGGGCAAAAGAAGCAAAACATTCATTTAATGGCTTCATACAGTAGTTATTTTCATGCACTTTGAACTTTACATAATATCATCAGGGTGTGTAGTACTACTTACCCAAAATTAATTGAACCTTTTAATTTCATGAGATCTAGTCACAGTACGAAATCTCGTATTATTGACTTACTACCACACAGGTAACTTGGTCACCTCATCACATGTACAATACATCATTCCTATCACGCTGCCCCATGAACAGTGTGCGGATCTCAAACCCAACCCCAAGGGTTGGGCTTTAATTTTAGCATTTTTTATCACCTTATCTAATGACTAACACCGTTTGTTTCAATTGGATTGAAAAATATAATATTTATCTCGCATCAAGGCACGTTAACCCTTTATGAATGTAGCCATATCATTAACATCTCATGCACAATTCACTTCATGAATCACATCATGAATGGTTTAATCTTCTACTTTTGATTGAAAGGGGGCTTGGAAAAGGCATGCTCATCACTTTGTTTGCATTTCTTCGATCGTGGATAGTTTGGAGGGAATTTCACACACTGACTCAAGTGAAGACTCGGGTTTGAATTCAGATTTAGTTCAGCGTGCATCTTTCAATAACATGGCCGATCTATGAGATAAAGTTACGAGGAAGGATCACCCCTTTCTTACGGGATAAGATTCCCAACAGACACATCACTCATTGATGAGCATCGAGTTTATAGATACTCTGAATGCCTTCGTAAATAGCGACTAACTAGCATCACTTATTCATCAGCACATCGGGAGGGTTAATGATGTGGTGTCAAACTCGGAGGCTATCCTTAACTTCGACGGACTGACTAGTTAGCCTAGAATAGGGGGACCTTCTACTTCCCATACAGTGCCCCCAGCTCCTACTGCCTTTTACCAATTCAGGGTAGGACAAAGTCAGCTAAGTCAGAATCAACATCAAATTGGTCAACCAAGATATAGTTTTGCCAATCCCTTCGAGAATCATTTCTTCTCGAGATAGCCTAGTCAGTCAAAGTTCGCACCAAGACCTTTTTATCAAGGAGTGGCCCAACAGTATATCCCTAGTTGGAGTATGCTAGTTGCCTCATAATTCCAGGCTATCCCTCAGCTACTCAACTTTGCAGTAACTCCCGAAGGAACTACATTTTCCCAAGGGCAATATGGCTTCTATCCAGGCACTAGTAACGCTATTCTCCAACAACCAGACATGGAAACATTGTGGTAACAATTATTGGCCACTCATGGTGGTCATCTAATGAACACATACCCTGCATAGCCAGCAGTTGGGGAAGAAGATAGCTTGCCACCAAACTTTGCGATGTCGTAGTTTGAGAAGTATGTGGGATCTGGAGACCCGCGTGCTCATTTAACACATTATCAAATAGTGATGAGGGCATTAAGGGTCAGTGAACGGATGATGGCTAAACTTTTCATCATCACCTTGGGCCATCTGTTCAATGAATGGTACAGCCACCTTTCGCTAAACGTAGCCTATGATTAGAACAACCTTTCTCGGGTTATGATAGTGCGTTATGGTTTTAACACTCAAATGGAAACCACAATGCAAAATCTAGAGGCTAAAAGGCAGAACCAAGGTGAAAAATTTAAATCATATTATGAGCGTTGGATGGCCACACAGGTCAAGCTTCAAGCACGCTTAACCCTGCCAAAGATTATAACCAAACTTCTGGATGGTGCATTACCACCTTACAGAAGCAAATTTGGGTCTGACATCTTTTCCAACTATCAAGAAGTGTTTGACAAGTCGAAAAGGATGGAGCACTTTGAATCTATGGACAAATCTATGGGGCACTAGTACTGAAAGATAATCAAAGGACGAAAATGTGATAGCTTGTAGCAACTTTGCCTATGAAGCTTTTTGAACTATTTTGAATAAATTGAACTTTGTTTACTTACTTGATATTCTATTGATTGACATCACACATTAACATATGCATAATGATTTTAGCATGTATGACACATCATGTCATGAAATTAATTTGGGTATAAACGGATCTCATATAATAAGTTCATATGATTTAACTCTTAAGGGAAAGTGAGAGATAAAAATAGGTACTTAGATAATGTGTGATAGCTTTTGCCTTATCCTATGAAGATGTAAGATCGACAGAAAGATCTCCAAGCACGAAACATCCACTAACTATTAAATCAGTCAAGAAAAGGTCAAAATGACCGAAACTAGAATGGAACGAAAAATGAAACATCCATTAACTATTAAATCAGTCAAGTAAAGATCAAAATGATTGAAACTAGAATGGAACAAAGAATGAAACATCCACTGACTATTAAATCATTCAAGCAAAAGTTAAAATGATTGAAGCCAGAATAAGGCCAAAATGTCAATAAAGTAAATTGAAATTAAACAACCAGCACAATGTCAAAGATACAAAGAAGGGGTCAAACTGTTGAGCACGTCAACAAATCCATCGCATGGCTCACCACCATTTATAGGGAAATCATTACACCATTGAAGGAATATCATTAAATATAAACTGTTCAACAACCGGTGCAATGTCAAAGACACAAAGAAGGGGTCAGACCGTTGAGCACATCAACAACTCCATTGCATGGCTCACCACCATTTGTGGACCAATCATTACATGATTTGAACATAAACTAAGCTACACTTGATATACCCAATGAACCAAAGCCTTTGATGCCAGACAATATCACCTATCGTTGGAGAACAATTGAATTCATAAGGAAACGCTGATGATTAAGCACCAAGACCCATCATCGCATACACCTCAAGCTAGCAAAGCAGCATGAGCACCAACCAATCGATCAGAAACGGTGAATGAGATAACAATTAAAGTCATGGACATGGACGACAAGTAATCTATCAATCAAATCAACCAAGACTAGCACAATTGCTATCACGCATAGGTGAAAAAAATAAATCGGTAAAAAGCAATACTAATGAAAAATAAATTTGTAATTAGCTTGTCAATTAGCACTCTATTATTTGATAAAAAAATTAAGACCTCTTTTCAAAACTGAAAAAAAGAAAAGTCCGCTGAGTTGAAAACCCGAAAAGGGTAGCTCAGGCAAAGCTTAGGACATCGAGAGAAAAGCAAACACTTTGGTTAGAAAACCTGAAAGGGATAATCAATGATAGTACTCAAATCATTTGAAACATTATTACCCATGTTCAATTCATCAATGAATTATCATTATTGCTGGATCTTTATGCATATGCTTATCTTGATTGTTTGCTTGCATGCCAATGGTAGAATATCGCAAGTAAACATCCAAAAAACATAAAAATAAAGAAAAAATAAAAGAAAGAGAAAAGAAAAAAAATGAGTCTGTTGGATTGAAAACCTGGAAAGGCTATCCAGACAAAAATTAAGACAAGGTTCGATAGATTGAAAACTAGTAAGGCAGTCTATGCAAAAATTAGAACCAAAGAAATACCAAATTCATCATCTCATCCTTAGAATGGTAAGACATCATTTATCTCCTCTAGGACTTAGGATGAATATCTTCGGATCATTATAACACATCAGGCAAAAGGCTTCCAAACCATCAAAGTGAGCATCATCAACACAACGCGAGGACAATGACTCATCTAGGGGCACCCATAGTCCAAGCTTTGAATTGGAATGTAATTCATCGAACCCATGGTCATCACTCTAAAGGAGTCATCCATGGAATCCCCAACGAGAAAAATCATAAGGGCACACATGCACCAGCAAAAGAGAAGGCTCTTTAATGAATGAAGCCCACAATACCTACAATAGACAAACATACATCATGTGATAAATATTATCCATGCATAAAATCATGCATACATTACATACGTATCACGTCATTTATAGGTAAAGATGATGCTAAACTAGGGCAACACCATCCCGGTAAACAAGAAACTCCACCTCCACTTGAGGAATCTACAAACATCAAGAAGGACGATGGCCCACTCAAGCCTAAAGTCAATTCAAGCCTACTTAGGCCCTATTCAAGAAACATTGTAACATCACAAAAGCCTCCTAAAATAACAAAGCAATTTTCATTAAACTCATTTATTCATCATGTTTTAATTTTTGATTGAATGGGCAAAAATTTTTACTTCGCATAAACTCAATTAAATAATTAAAACATGCATTATAAAAATGTAATAACATTATACTTCTCTTCGATTTGTCACAAGAAACAAGTCAACGTCCTATTAAGAAAACATAACCAAAGAAAGAAATGGGTATCTCAACTGGTTCGCCATTGAAATGAATTCAGGCACCTCACTCTAGTAGTTCCAAAGGTCAAAGCCAACCGAAGTTCAACTCATAAGGGGCACACAATGACCGCAACCGAATATAGAAATATTTTCCTACCATTAAAGGGACAGCGTAGAAAGAAACAGTCGAACCTCCCGTAAGGGGCATCATGAGATTCCGAAGAAAGAAACGGACAATCACATGAGGACATGATGCCATAAAGGAAGGCCCACATTATCACCAACCGAGGATAAAGAAGTCACCAGCCGCATTAGTCAGGTATATTCTTAATCCCTCTGCTCCATTTCATGTGATCATACTGGTTATACAACCAGCGATGATCAAATGATGGG
This sequence comes from Euphorbia schlechtendalii, assembly GCA_949673415.1. NCBI lineage: Eukaryota > Viridiplantae > Streptophyta > Magnoliopsida > Malpighiales > Euphorbiaceae > Euphorbia > Euphorbia schlechtendalii. The sequence goes on along the minus strand of CATIWQ010134399.1, from coordinate 412 downwards.
CAGCTGTGAGCATGGGATTTTGTACCAGCTCGCGCGTTTGATGATGATGGCTTTTCGGGACTTTATCCTTGAATCACATAAGTTTCGACTATCCAAATGATCTTCAAATGGCTCCTCATAAAAAAATAAATATTTCAAGCCCTAAATAAATATTTAGGACAATAAAAAAATATTTAAAAGCCTTAAGTGAACACTTAAAGGTTTAAAATATTTTTAAGGACCTAAATAAATGTTTAAGGGTTCGGAATAATTTAATTAAATCTTTTTTTAATAAAAAAAATTAAAAATAAAAATAAAAAATAAAATCGAGGCTAGCATTAGCGTCGGCAGCAGGTGCTGACGAGGCTGCCAGCATCGCTAGCACTTAGGTCACCCGTTGAATGAATGGTACAGTCACCTTCCGCTAAATGTA
>CATIWQ010134390.1:0-14459 GCA_949673415.1 Euphorbia schlechtendalii | reverse complement strand
AGAATATCTGAGGATTTAAGAAGAAAAGATGAAGAAATTTGATTTCAAAGATGAAGAAATTTGGGATCCGAAAGTGTTTCTTGATCCGATAAAAAGTTAGAAGAAAGTAATAAAAAACGTTTTTAATTTTTGTTCTGAAAGAGAGGATTTTCTCTCCAAATTTTCCGTCCTTTGTACTGAAAAAGACCCGACTATTTATAGATGAAAAAGTCCCGAAAAATCCAAAACAAGGAGCCTCGCACGCGAGGGGTCTTGCGTGCGAGACTCCCTCGCGAGGCCTCGCGGGGTCTCCCGTGAGGCTCCCTCGCGAGGGTCGCGAGGGTCGCCTAGGACCCTCGCGGGGAGGCCCTGCGAGGGTCGCTAGGGACCCTCGCGGGAATCCCAGCGAGGGTCGCCTAAGACCCTCGCGGGGAGGCCCCGGGAGGGTAGCTAGGGACCCTCGCGGGGAGGCCCCGTGAGGGTCGCTAAAGACCCTCGCGGGAATCCCCGCGAGGGGCCCTTAGGACCCTCGCGGGGAGGCCCGCGAGGGTTCCATACTGCCTTCGTGGGCAGTCCCCGCGAGGGTCCCTTAGGACCCTCGCGGGGAGTGCGGGCTGCCTCGCGCAGCTTTGCGCGAGGCTGCCATTCGCGAGGCTGTCTCGCGCAGGCTACCTTACCCAGCCTCGCGCGAGGCTGCCTCCGCGTGGGATTTTTTTTTTTAGTTAAAATAATTTAAAACGTACGAGGAGGATTCCCATATGAAGATCGTCGGATGGTCGAAAATCACGTGATTCGAGGATAAATTTCCCGAAAAGCTGTCATCATTGAACGTGCGAGCTAGTACAAAATCCCGTGCTCACACCTTCCCTGGAAACGGTGCTAAAAACTTGTTCGTAAGGTTTTTTGGCTATACTCGTTCCGAGCGACTTATCCCCGGTAACAGCGTGAAAAAGTTGTTCGCAAGTTTTGACTCTACTGACTCTGAGGATTTAGATTTTATAAAGAAGTCAAAACCTTGTCTCCCACTTTCCAACTGGTAAGATAAGAGTTCAAAATACGAACAGGTGTTGTCAATACTGCTTATCTAAATGGAAAAATGGTGACCACTGCATGTATATAGTTATGATGTGTTTTAAAAGATATCGATCCCAAAGGGAAGGAATCAGTTCTAAAGATCAACAAGAGGAATGGAACAAAAGAAAATAATGTAATATATTTTGGAGGATTGGAATGATGGATGGATAGACAAATGTATGAAAGAATAGAGAAGATAAAAAGTATATAGATATTCCCTACGAACAAGTATAGCAAAGAAAACATGCAAAATCATCAAAGAACACTAAATTAATTTAACAAATTCGGTTCTAGACACTCAGATATTCAACTATTCACCTCAAAGCAACACATGAAATGACTTTTCTAAATCTAGTGCAAACGAATTAAGACAATTATATAAACCTATATAACAATATTACTATGCTTAGTACGGGTCACTCTCACATAGCCATATTTAGTAAGTTACTATTCCAAAAATGTTGGCTCGCTAAACAGCGTTATAATCACAGATTCAGTGATTATACACAACCTCATTAACCCCGAAACTACTCTTAAAGTTAATTAAGAAGCATATAACTTGATTAATATAAAAGACTCAACACGAAATATACATTATGACACATAGACATATCACAAACTTTGAAAAAGAAAGTATAAGTAGAAAGCAAAGCAAAGTTGTAAGGTATGCAAGTGAAAGCTAAAGTTGATCAAATCGTATCCACTCTTTAATGGGAGTCGTCAATTACCGTAATTCCTGCCTCTGCTTTTGAATTCGGTCTCGACTCGTACAAAACCTCCCCTAGGATGCTATTCTTTGTGAATATCGAATAAACAAATATTGAAGAACGAAAACTTTTATTGATAAGTGATTTGCAATTACCCTTATACAACAATCGCTCGAATATGTAGAGAAATCTAGTGATCGAAATAAGGTTTGAATCGCTTATACATTTTCTCGTTAAAACTTATGAACATAGCAAAATCTAGATATTTTTACTCTCTATCTATACGACACACTTATCACTCTTGCCACACCACATGATCCACCCTCTCTACGAAATTGGTGAGTTTAGAGCCCTATTTATAGAGTATGAAGGGTTACGTCTATCCAAAGGAAGAGTCGTGTCCATTGGCGAAGAATTACATCACTTCATTGTGATTGGTTGAATTGGTTTGATCTTATCCACAATGGAAAGGAACCTGGTAGTTGATGGCGGTTGATCGTTCTTATCCAACGGTTGAAAGAAGAGAAGAGTTGACCAAAAACCCATCAAGGTCATGATCACGAATGATTGTCATGACCATGAATACTTGGTTGGCAACTTTTTGTTGTGAAAGTTAACAAGTCGCGACTGTGATATGTGTGTCACGATCGTGATATGCCTTTTTTCACAAGATTCCTCTAAGCGATTTCTACCAATCTTTGACATCTTCGATACTTTGCCAAATTCTTAAGTTCCACGCATCTTTTTGCACCTTTTTTCACTCTTTTTTTCATAAATTTCCAACTTTAATCATTTTAATTCCAAGATTTACCTAGTACCTGCATTTGCATAAAAAACAACTACATACCACATGAAATCTTTTGTATGAAGTATAAAAATGACTCAAACTATAGTATTTAATGTGTAAAATTATCATGATAATAAGTGTAATTATTCACTTATCACCCCCCCACACTTAACTTTTACCTTGTCCTCAAGCTAAAAACAACAGAAGTGTATAAATTAGTATTCAAGTTCGTACCTCATTTGGCGAAAGACTATTGTAGTGAGCATCACATTCCAAAGTTGCATAAGATATAAGTAAAGGTCCAAAATTTCCCACAAATTAGTAATGTGCAATCCATATATTCTAGTTGCATACCTTTGCTCTTAATGGTGTTTCAACCGAATCGCATCTTCATATAAGTGTCATATGCATACTCGAATATTTCCTTCTTTTAAGCATATTATAAAGTATAAAGGACATAGAAAGAACACTTTGAATAATTTTCTCTCAGGTCATTTTTAGGTAACCTAGGATGTTAAAACACTCTTAGTGGTTGCATTTTATGCTCCATACCACTCTCCCCTTTTTTCAGTGGTTGCATTTTATGCATGATACCACTCTCTCATTTTTTTCTTTTCAGCATATCTTTTTGAAGTACTTTGTACTTTGCACCCATTTTTCATGCTATGCTATTTTTTCTTTTTTTCACTCATTGAATGGTTGTTGTTTCTACTCCATACCATTCCTCCCCTTTTGCATAACTCAATGGTTATCCTCCCTTTCTTTTGATTTTTTCTCCCAATACCCTTATCCTTTATTGATCAATTTATAAGTATTATGGTTATAGTTTCCTAACACTTTAAGGACACTCAATACTTATAGGACTTATTCAAGATTTGCATATAAAACACATAGTAAGAATACTGCTAGATATTACTCCACTTAAACTTATCAGTAGCATTAAACTAAAACTATACAACTTATACTAATTCATGATGCATTGAAATATATATCAAAACTTACTTGGAATGTTGCTCTCGAATGTTACTCACCACTCATCCTTGCAAAATTGATAAATGTTGTGCTAATAACGCTCAAATTCAACATGCGCACAAATTCGAAACAAAAATTTCATCTGAAGTTTGCACTAACATCTAAATTGTAATACCTAACACTCAAAATAACCTTGGATAAATGTAAGTATAGTCTAGGTATGGATAATGTATAAATAACACAAAAATCAACAAAAATATTCAAATTCTTTGATTTTTTCATTTTATTTATGTTTTGGATTTTTCGGGATTTTTACAAATGCCCCCCACAATAAAGAACACAATGTCCTCATTATGAAAGACATTATTAAAATTGAAAAATATAAAAATGAAAAATACTGAACTAGTCTAAAAATATGAAAAAGGAAAGTAAAGAAAAGAGCAAACCCGTTCTATTAAGAAGAAGAATCTAGGGGACTAGGTGTAAATTGACAATTTTGTTTTCTAAAGAAAGAAAGTAATTTTCGAAGCATTGATTTATTACTTTTATTTAGAATTTTTATGTCTTTCTTCATTAGTCAAAGTTCCGCTTGGCAATTGTCCAATTTTTGTTGCATGCTCGCCTTCCAATCTTCTAGAGCTTCGTCTTCGTCTTCTTCGTCTTCTTCTTCTTCTTCAATCATTTGAACTTTTCCATGACGATGTATAGCGGTAGGATTAGATGGTCCAAGAGAAGGATCTTCTTGAGTTGAGAGTAGCTTTTTAGTGCTGTTGGAGTAGGAGTAGAAAGAATATACACCATCGTTCTCTTGAAAAAATCCGGTATTCATTAAATAAGTCTCATCCATGTAGGGAAAATACTCATCCAGTTGTTGGACATAGGGGAGTTCACCTCTTGCACCCAAGATGATAGCGGTGATAATTGTGATTGCTCCAATCTTGTTCCTCATGCTTGTAGAATTCTTCTTCATCATATCCCATATGATATCCACGAATTCCGCTTTTTGCTTCATCAAAGAGCAAGAAAGAACAAACAAATGTTTCTTTTGGACTTTGGTATTCTCTACTTGACAAAATACCAAAGTGAAAAGGTATTTGTGGAGAACAAGAATGCACTCATCCTTAATAAGTTTATTAGGAGAATTTTTTGGATCAAAGACTCTCTTACTCGATAATACTATCAAAACTTGATTTTGTTGAAAAGAATCCATCATGCTTGATGAATTAACAATTTCAAAACCGAACCATTCACCCATCATCTCTCTTGTGACGGTGTAATGTCATCCTTGATTATGAAATTGCGCCCTCTTCCTTGCATCTTCATAGTCGAATGTTACTAGACTTTCAAGAATCAAATCTCGATTTTTTAGAAAACGTAAATCCAAAAACTTTGTGAGTCCAAGAGCCAAAAGATAAACCTCCATCTCTGTACGGAGATTTAATGTTTCAAAGAATACCAAATCTAGGAATATCATCCCCGTGATATCCAATTTGTTAAGCTTTTATAGCGTTTGCCTTTTTCTCTTATCCTTAAAGGGAAAGGACAATCATATTCCTCTTGGTATGTTTGGCTTTCTCTTTTATTTGTAGATTTCTTCAAAGGCGTCTTGATTATTTTGAAGTGTAAAGGTTAAGAAGAAAAAATTGAATGTTGAAGGTTAAAGATGATGAAATTTCAGAGATTTTGTAAGCTTTTCAAAGATTGTGGTGGCTAGGGTTCAACTTAGACCTATTTATAGAGGTTTAAGAGGTCTCTAATTGGTCAAAATTAACAATATAGTCGTTATTTCTCAAAACTAGCCGTTAATGGCGGTATTAGCCATCTGTCATGTGTTAGATCGCGATCTGTAATGGTTAATATGCACGTATCACGATAGCGAAACCTTGTCACCGTCGTGATCTTCCTCACGATAGAAACAAAAATGTTACTGCAAACTGTCATGAGCACAAGTTGAATATCGCGGTCGCGATCTTCTTTAATTCTTCAAATTTTCAATTTTTAGACTTGTACCAAAAATAACTTAGAAACACAAACACAAACAAACATTGTTATATACAAACGATAAATATTTACTATTTCATACATTGAGTAGTTATGGTGAAGATAGCAATTGAACATCAATGTCTTGTTGTTCAAATTTTTATTTCAAATTTAACACACCATTACAAACAAATAATGAAACACAAATAAAATCAAACTATAAAAACTCCTAAATCTAAATGAAAAGATGAAATTTATTCAGAGGGAAGCGATTCTATCATTTGGTTAATCTTATAATGTAACTCCCGCAGATCTCTTTCAACATCGTACACCAGATTGTGGATGTCGTTAATCTTGCAAGGAATAGAGACTTGTTCTTCCATTAAGTCATTCAACTTCCCCCTAAGATTAATTGAACTATTCCCTTCTTCCCTGGTGATTGCTCTTTCTTACTTTTTATCAACTTCTACTCGCTCATCACATGACTTCCAATCATAGTCTATCCCATTTTCTCCAACACATTTTGTTAGAAATCCATACTCAAAGAAAACTTCTACAGTTAATTCTGGAATTTCATCTTTGTCAGTAAAGACTTTCGCAACCCAAGGAATTCTCCCTAATTGTCCTAGCAAATTTGCCATTGTTCAACACCCATACACTATCCTACCAGGATCAATTGCGGTAGACATAAGAGTCTCCATCATAATTCCTGATACACCCATAGGTATGCCATTCTGAACTGCTTCCAAGATAAACAATTCTTCAGGAATGACTGTGTCGGAACTGGTTCTACCAAATAGCGCACTACTTAGATAGAAGTGTAAAGCGAGCAAATAGGGGTCACATATCCATCGGCTATAGGTAGATTCCTGTTTGTATTCGACTTGGCCAGTAAGGCATTTCTAAGTTGGTAATGGATCCCAACCAGGAAGCATTTTGTAGTAACTATCTTTAGGGAATCCCAAATTCTTCTCTAGTGATTTCCTCGATAACTTATGCTTCTTCCCTTGGTAACGATATTCTAAATAATCCATCTTATCATTTGTTTATAATAACAATATCAGCATCTCCTCACAATTATCTTCATTATTTATAATGATCATGTTGGAATAGATAATGAAATTTTGAATTCTAAGGTAATACATTACCCTATCATAAATTCCCAAATGAATGAAACTATTCCTATGGATGACATAGGAACTCGTGAATTCTTCATCTCTGATAGTTTCGAAGTGATCACCTTTATCTCGAGAGTAAATTGGAAAAGGCGCTTCATACCACTTTTGGAGATTTGAAGGAGGAATGAGATTAGATTTGTTTAGGGGCACCATTTTGAAAAGGAAAAGGATTGAATGATTTTCAAGGTTTAGAATGAATTTTTTGTATGAAGAAAAAGGATTTTCAGATTTCTGAAGTGAAGGGTTATGAGAATTTGCACTCACATATATAGAGTTTGAGAGAAACTATCAAAAATCAGCCAAACTGTTGCAGTTTTTGCACAAGTCATCATCGTGATCAACAATCATGATCGTGACTAAGAAAAACAAGAAGCAGAATGTTTTAACAAGGTAATTCACGAATGCGAGTATATGTCACGAACACGAATGGGTAAAATAGAAGAAAATCTTCTATTTGTCAAGAATTAAGATGAAATATTATGATGTATCACCTCTAAGATGATTATTTCGTAATCTTTTCACATCTAAGTTAGGATTGACAAATTATAAAATTTAGGAAAGAAATTAAATAGATATAATTAGAAAATGTACCATATCTCTAGCAATTTGATCTCTAGAACGCACTTGCCTTCCCCAGAAATGGTGCAAAAAACTTGTTCGCAAGGTTTTTTTGCTATACTCGTTCCGAACGACTTATCCCTGGCAGCGTCACCAAAAACTTGTTCGCAAGTTTTATCTCTACTGACTCTGAGGATTTACATTTTATAAAGAAGCCAAAAACCTTATCTCCAACTTTCCTACCGATAGGATAAGAGTTCAAAATACGAACAAGTGTTGTCAATACCGCTTATCTAAATAAAAAAATGGTGACCACTAAAAGTATACAGTTATGATGTAGTTTTAAATGATATCGATCCCATAGGGAAGGAACAAGTTCTAAAGATCAACAAGAGGAACAAAACAAAAGAAAATAATGCAATTTATTTTGGAGGATTGGAATGATGGATGGATAGACAAATGTATGAAAGATTAGATAAGATAAAAAGTATATAGATATTCCCTATGAACAAGTATAGTAAAGAAAACATGTAAAATCATAAAAGATATTACGCACACTAGATTAATTTAACAGATTCGGTTCTATACACTCAAATATTCAATTATTCATCGTAGAGCAACACATGAAATGACTTTTCTAAATCTAGCGCAAACGAATTAAGATGATTATATAAAGCTGGATAACAATATTGCTATGCTTAGTATGGGTCGCTCTCACATAGCCATATGTAGCAAGTTACCATTCCAAAAATGTTGGCTCACTAAACAGCGTTATAATCACAGATCCAGTGATTATACACAATCTCATTAACGCCGAAACTACTTTTAAAGTTAACTCAAAAGCATATAACTTGATTAATATAAAAGACTCAACATGAAATACACATTATGACATATAGACATATCACAAACTTTGAAATAGAAAGTATAAGTAGAAAGAAAAGCAAAGTTGTAAGGTATGCAAGTGAAAGCTAAAGTTGATCAAATCGAATCCACTCTTTAATGAGAGTCGTCAAATCTTACAATTCCTACGTCTGCTTTGAATTCGATCCCAACTCGTAAAGAACCTCCGCTAGGATGCTATTCTTTCTGAATATCAAATAAACGAATATTGAAGAATGAAATTTTTTTTATTAAGTGATTTGCAATTACACTTATACAACAATTGTTCGAATATGTAGAGAAATCTAGTTATCAAAATAAGGTTTGAATCACTTATACATTTTCTCTCTAACACTTATGAACGTAGCAAAATCTAGATATTTTTACTCTCTATCTATGCGACACACTTATCACTCATGCCTCACAACATAATCCACCCTCTCTACGAAATTGGTGAGTTTGGAGCCCTATTTATAATGTAAGAAGGGTTGCATCTATCCAAACAAAGAGTCATATCCATTGTCAAAGAATTACACCGCTTCATTGTGATTGGTTGAATTGGTTTGATCTTATCCACACTGGAAAGAAACCTTTTCATGATTGGTTGACTTTCAAAAGGTGTTTTTATTTTGGTAGTTGATGGCGGTTGATCGTTCTTATCCAGCGGTTGAAAGAAGAGAAGAATTGACAAAAAAACCCATTAAGTTTGCGACCGCAAATGATTGTCGCAACCGTGAATACTTGGTTGGCAACTTTTTGTTGTGAAAGTTAACAAATCGTAACCACGATATGTGTGTCACGATCATGACATGCCTTTTTTCACATGATTCCTCTTTGCGATTTCTACCGATCTTTGACAACTTCGATCCTTTACCAAATCCTTAAGTTCCACGTATCTTTTTGCACCATTTTTCACTCTTTTTTTCATAGATTTCCAACTTTAATCATGTTACTTCCAAGATTTACCTAATACCTGCATTTGCATAAAAAACAACTACATACCATGTGAAATCTTTTATATGAAGTATAAAAATGACTCAAATTATAGTGTGTAATTGTACAATTATCATGATAATAAGTGTAATTATACATTTATCAAAAGATATCAAGAGGTAAGGAATTAATTGTGTCTTCCTAATCTTCACTTCTCCTCACTAGCTCTTTGATGTTTTACTTGACTAATTAGTCAGTTTCATAACATTAAAGAGTGCCTAAGCGAACTCTTCAATGGAAAAGGGATTTTAGGATGTACTTATGTTTGGGGGTTGTTCCCTTTATTTTTCTTAACTCTATAGATAATTGACTACCCTTAGAGGTAGATGTTGAGCTCTCTCCCTTCTCATTCTCAATTGTCATCAAGTAGAGATTGGCCGAGTCGATTGCTTCTTCATTAGATGATGAATATTCTTTAGAGTCACTCCATGTGGTAGCAAGTGCCTCATTTTTCCACCCAAAGTTCTTCTTGAATATATCATTCTTTGATTAAAGATAAGATGATTGGATGTGACCCTTCTCACCATAGCCAAAACATTTAATGTGTTTGTTGTGCTCCTTCTTAGGTCCTTCTTTAGCTCGACTCCGGTTTTGAGTTGGCTTGTTTTTTCTCTGAAACTTCCTCTTGTTGAATTTCCCATCTTTCTTCATAAAGCACTTGAATCTCCTTGTGTGAAGCATCATTTTCTCATCGGAATCATCACTGTAGGTCTTCAAATTATGAGCTCCCTCGATGGCACTCTTCTTTACATCCCACTCAACAGTGAGAACTCTAAGGATCTTCTTCACCATCTCCTCTTTGGTGAATTCCTTGTCTAGCCTCTTCAGTTGATTAATGATATTAATGAAGGTATTCATGGATTGAATACTCACACTCCAGCCATCTAGAATAGCTCATAATCTCAAAGCATAAGATTGGTCTTTGACTCCTTGACTTTGTCCATCCCCTCATAGGTGATATCCAATTTCCTCTAGATCTCCTACGCTGTCTTACATCTATAGACCCTGTTAAACTCTATAAGATCTAGCACACAATATAAGTAATTGATGGCTATCACATTCTCTTTGAGAAGCCTTAGGTTAGCATCAACATAGTCCTCTAGATCAACTAAAACACATTCCCCATTCCGCACAACTGTGGGAATTTTGGGTTCTAACTCTATTGCTAGCCATGCCTGCATGCTTTGGGATTGAATGTTGTTTTTCATGCGATTTTTCCAAAACATGTAATGCTGGCCATCAAATAGTGCAGGTCTGGTCATAGACATTGCTTCTTTATGGAGTGTTGTTTGTCATGAGCCAGAATTGTAATTAGTAAAAGTCATTCAGATCTTTTACTCTTAGACAATTAGTTTAGAATTTGAGCACTTATTCTAAAACCACTTGTTGATCTGCATTAGCTTTAATAATCATGAAGAGGGGGTGAATGCAGATATACTTAGTACTTTCAAGATTTTAAAAATTAAATCCAAGTTTTTTTTAGATGCATGCTGAGTGGAGTATGTTTAGTGCACTTTGGTCTAAAAATTGTAAACTACTCAACTTCGCTGATTTAGTTTACCTTCAACCTGTGCTGAGTAACTTACTCAGCTTAGATTGGTTTTCAAGAAGATATTATGAATATGAGAGATAATGTATTAAGTAAAACATTTATAAAGGTAATATAAAGAGAGAAGGAAAGAGAACACCTCGGATTTATCCTCATTCAGCCCCTAACCTACCTCCATTCCTTGGATTTCTTTTTGAGCTTTATTCCATTAGTGATTTCTTTCCTTCAATAGCCAGAGAAGCCTTTTTAGTGAGTAGACAACTTCAGGAAAGTATCCTCCTTTCTAGCTACCATTGAATACTCATTTTTAGGTACCCTTCCTAAAATTGACTCACGATTTTTATAGAAAAGAATAAAAACAAAGGATTTCAACTTATTTAAAGCGTTGAATCCTTTTACAATGCTTACTCTAAGCTAATCTAATTATCTCTTACAAACAAATGAAAAACTAAGTGTTTTCTTTTGATAGCTTGAATTTAGAATTTCTGAATGATGTGATTGCTTGAACAGTATTTTCAACTCTTAAGAAATTCGAGGTGTTTCACTAGATCTGAACATTTGATTATATCTTCTATTTATAGTTATAACAATTGGAAGTGCTCGTTGCAAACTTCTCATCTTGACTTGTTCTTCAAAATCTCTTCTCTTCACAGCTTTTAAATCTTCCCATTTGAAATAGATTTTCGGATGTTTAGAGAGAGCGATTTTGAATGTTGAAGTGTGAGATTAATCTGTTAATCTTTGATGCGTCAAAAACTTATTTCTTCAAGAAATTCCACTTTAGAGAGGAGCATGCGATATGTAACGTGGAAGCCTATGATTAGTTGACTTGCTAAGGTTGCAGAGTTGCACGGAGACACTAAAAACAATGCATGTCAGAAGATGCCTTTTTACCTTGAACGCTTATGAGGAATCTCTAACATTCCGTATTGATACCTTTTGGAAGTGAGGACCATAAGAATATCCATTCTAATTTCAGTGCTTTTTACTTGAAAAGTATTAAAGGTAATATTATGTCTTCACAGATAGCATTAAAAGCACAAGTGTAATAATATTTTAGGTGTCTCTTTTATACTCAATATTTTACCAAGTAAAAGGAACTTAGCAGATGCTAAGTTATATCGCATAAACTATAGAGTACTTAACACATAACTTTTCCTACTCTAAGCCATAACTTAATTAAATTTCAGTAAAACTAAGTTGTTTTCCTTTAAACAAACTCAAGTAAAACTTGTCTAATTAAGAGTCACTAAGCCATAGATGGCCTGTAGCAACAACGAAAAAAGGTTGCGTAAAGTGCCAAAAGTGTTGCGAAAGCACTTGTCGCAACACTTTTCCATGAAAAAAGTCATTGGTGACGCTTCCCTTGCGAAAAGTCATTTTTGCAACACATATTTTTTCTTTCGCAACACTAAGAAATGTGTTGCAACAAGTGACTTTTCGCAACACTTTTTTAGTACTTGCAACGACTTCTAATGTGTTGCAAAAAATACCCGCCGCTGTCAACGTTAACGTCTATTAGTTTTTTTCGCAACACTTCTGTTGATTATTCACAACACTTTTCTTATAACACTTTTAGCATATTTGCAACACCATGTCCAGTTTTCACAACACTTTTTAAAGAACACTTATATCCCATTTGAAACAATTTTTGAGGTTATTACAACACATTTGTAAAACACTTAATTGATGCCAAAAATAAAAAAAATTGAAATTCATTTTTTTATATAATTCATAATGCATAATATTAAATTGTATACAAATTCAAATGAGAACTAAAAAAATACATAATACTATACAAACTAAAAGTAACGCTACTAAAAGTGTAGTGTTTCCAAAAATTCTCAAACCGATCTTTACACATTTAAAGTTTAAACCACTAGCCATGTGTGTGAAGCATTGCTCTCATCATCTTCATAAGCAGATTCACAACCTACATTATAGAAGAACAAAAGAAGAATGTTATCGCTTAGTTCCTCTTCAGTAGAGTCAACAAATACTAATAAGTATGAAGCATGGGTAAATGAATTAGATACTATATCTCGGATCCAACTCAAGTCAATAAGAAATTTTCATCACCATGATTTATTACTGCAATGCATCAAATCAAGAGTAAATAGAAAAAAAATTGAACATACTTTTCAGGAGTAGTTGAAAATAGCTTATCAAGCTCAGCAGGTCTTAGAGCTCCATGCTAGTAAAGGTTAGGATGACAGTAAAAAAACACAAGTTTTCAAACATAAGACCACTTCCAAATATCATATAATAAAGTTTGTCACAGTTGTTACACTACCATTAGCCCTTCAAAGTTTTCAAGTTTTCTAAGTCTACTGGCCCTGATTCATCTTCGGCCGCCCGACTAGAGTTTTGTATAATAGAAGATCTTGAAGTTTATACTGCTCATTCTATTAGATACGAAATTATTTCTTATTTCTATGTAACAACTCATCTATATGATCCACATCCTTCCCTGAAACCGCTCTTGGATTGGAATGAAATAATTATAGGAGCTTCAAATCCATTACTTACATTTACATATAATATTCTTCTCACTTAAATTACCAAAGAAACTTGTATTGAAAAAACTCGTAGAACAGGAATCAGTCAACATTACAACAACTACCCCAAAGTTCTTTTAAATACAAATACAAAATCATATTATAATATAATCTATTTCTCATGGCAAGATATAAAACTGGAAGGTATATAATAAAACCAGAACAAAGACAGCAGGCTCATTAGAATTTAAGGACTTCATATTACTACCACTAACCTTTCTCAAGAATGACATCAAAGATGATGGCGGAATTCCAAGATTTGAAGTGCTTGCCATTGAGACTGTCACATTTTTTGACTCTAGTGAACCTTGAGCATGTTTGAAGGCATTCTGCATTTTGGTTAAGGATGTTGATTCCTAAAAAAATGATACTATAGTTACATATTCCGGAAGATCCAACTGTTTTAACAGATTATTACTAATTCAAACACATCATAGTGCATATATAGAAATTCAAGCATCTGATATATTAGGGAAAAAATAGCAAAATAAAAAAAGATAATATTGATCACAAGAAAACTGAAACAGTAATTCAAAGTTATGGCCATGTCTATGGATCGTAGATTATGAGATACTAATGAGGACATGAATATTAAAGAATATGAGCTCAAGCTTCAGATTAATCACAATTAAAAAAGATGAAGGATGTCTAAAAGTATGGCAAAAGTAACAAAACCAGGAAAAAGGTATTCAGTAGGGGAAATCTATTCATAAAATGAACTAGAACAAAAACAAATAATAATAATAATAATAACAATAATAATAATAACAACAACTACAACAATAATAACAACACTTACAAATATAAAGTATAAACAAAATCATTAATACCAGGTGTAAATATATTAAAAACAAAGATAAGACTTTAGATATTGATCTTAGTACACTTTTTGAGAATGATCCAACAACTGATCAAGGTAGTTGAAATTCTATTTCTTTTCTATCAGACTTTAATGCCCTTGACCAAGCTTCTTAATCTTTCTTTCTTGGTTCTTAAAGATTCTCGTAGAAACTAGGCAAACGCAAACTTAATGAGCAATCATGAGCTAAAAAATGGACAAGATAACCGATATCTTCTAATTGTATGTATGTCTATCTGCTCTAATGATAAATTGATGTAGAATTGTATTTTTTAAATGCTTACAGGCAGATGAAAGAACATTTTGAAACACCAGGAGCTCCTGCAGTAAAATCCTTGAACAAACTTGTAGAAGGAATGACTCGAAAAGTAGCAGCAATGCTT
>CATIWQ010134376.1:0-27177 GCA_949673415.1 Euphorbia schlechtendalii | reverse complement strand
TGTGCTAACCTTTGTGGATGCAGGTAGTCTAGGATAGATGTATGTTAGGATTTAATTTCCTTCGGGTATCGCTTTCAATTTTGAAATCAAATGTAATATTTGTTAGATATCGATGTATTCTAGGCGATTGTATCCCTTAGATTCCGATGTATCTAGGCAATTTATAAACCCCCAAACCCAATGATGTAATTAATCTCCTCGTAGAATAGGCGCATTTAATTTCCTACGTGTTTACTTTCCACAACTTACTTACCATTTTATGCATGTGTGATAAACATAAACTAAAAATATCTAGTTTAGTTTGAATATTATAAACGTGGTTTCTCTCATAGTGTAATTTAACTCAAATGACGACGAAATAGATAACTCATCCCGGACCCGAATCTCTATTTTGTGGTGCGGATTAGGCAACCGGATCTAAGCTGTACCAAGACTTTCCCGAAAGAGCTGATCCGGGTGGCGACTCTGTAACATAGACTAGAGATCCTGATCTCGAGTCTATTAAGCTTGGAACACATTTTCAAGCAAAACGCATATTTTTCATTCCGAAAACCTCCACGCCCCATCTCACAAAGCAAAGAACCAGACTGAGACTGACTTCCATTCCTTCAGTAGGGGATAAAAAGTGGATTAGCTCCTCGCGGCTACCACGTAGGCCCGGAACGTCATCCGCTCACAATAGGTTAATATATTGTTGGTATCTAAGCAAAGAAATAAAGTATTGAAGGTTCTGAGCTCAGAAGCACAAATGTCTCAGAAACGATAAGTTGTCTCAGAAGAATTTTCCTCAGAAGTGCAAAGATTCTCAGAGGAAGTACAAGACTTTAGAAGACCATCAAAAGATTAAAGATCAAAAGCAAATAAGCAGAAGTCCTACTAATATAGCGAAGGGGGTAATTTAATCTTTTGGCGCTAAAAGTCAAGGGTGATGATCTTGCATTAAATGCCGCCACACACCTTTATACCTCAACCTGGTAAAGGACAAAAGTTGTTGGGATCTTAGGAACAAAAACATTCATGCAAATCGCATAAGTAGACAACTGTACGAAAGTGGGGCCTAAAATCAACCTGATAGTTGTGGCGCAGATTCGAAATGAAATTGCCTCTCTAAACGAATCCTTAATGGAAACTTGAGCAAGAGACAGAGGGAAGATTTTCAACAACAGTCCAAGTTAAACGCAAACATTGTCTCCCTCTATAAAAGAATGTTATTCGCCATTGAAGAAGGTCGCCGAATTTATTCAATACTCAAGAGTGTAAGCAACATCTCAAATTTACTGTAATCTTCTTCTGAATCAAAAAGCAAACACATCTTTCTCACATTTGTTTGTAATCAAGTTTACTAAAACAAAGTTCAGAAGCTCATTGTTCTTAAACTTTAAATCTTGTAATTCACTATCTTAAGGTTAAGTGGAGGGAGCTTAGAAATCTTGAGAGGAAGGTACTCAGCAAGATAAGAAGCTTGAAGCCTTAGATATAGTTGGAAGGAACTTTTGTATTGGCATAGCTCATAAAAGTGAAGGTTGTTGGAGGTTACTTCAGCCAAACTTTATAAAAGGTTTTCTCTTCACCAGAAGAAGAGCACTTAGTGGATTAAATCTTAGACAGGAGATTACAAGGACTGGATTAGGCAGATGCTAAACCAGGATAAAAATCACTGTTTGCACTTTCTATACCTTACATTATTTTTTATATTTAAGTATAAATCACATTTAAAGATTAAGGTCTTAGAAAAGGGGATTCTGAGTAAAACACTTTTACTCGGAATCTTCTTCAGAAGCTAGTTTCACCTATCTTCTGAAGCAATTCTTGAACTCAAAAAAGAGTCTTTCAGCCCCCCCCCCTCTGACCTATTTTATACCCTACTAGGTCTAATAATTGGTATCAGAGCTTAGCTCAAGTAAAAAGATTTAACATATCTTGAGTAAACAATCAACATAGGTGAAAATAGCTTAAAGCATCTGCCCATAACATGACCACACAGATTCTTCCTGAAGTATTATCGGTGCCTAGACCTCCTCTGTTCTTCAGATAAAATTATACATTCTGGAAGAACAGAATGAAGAACTTCATCAAGTCTCAGGACATGTATGCATGGCTCGCTATAGCAAATGGACCTTACATTCCTACTGTTACAGAAGATGGAGTTACTTCTCCAAAATTAGAAAGTGAATACAATGATCCTGATATAAAGAAACTGCAGAGCAATGCTGCAGCTATTAATTTTCTTCACTGTGCTTTAGATGCTGCGGAATATAATAAAATCTCAAAATGTGAAAGTGCTAGAGAGATATGGAAGTGACCTATGAAGGAACAAACAAGATCAAAGAATCAAATATCAATCAAAATTTGTGACTTTATGAGCTGTTCTAGATAGAGGAGAATGAATCTATATCCAGCATGAATGCCAGATTCACCAACATCATCAATGAGCTCAAAAGACTTGGAAAAAGCTTTTCAGAAGAATAACAAGTGAAGAAAATCCTCAAAAGCCTGACAGATAAATGGCAGGCTAAAAAGACTACGATAGAAGATGCTCAAGACCTCACCACCTACAGGTATGATGAGTTAATTAGATCTCTAATTACTCATGAAAAGTCTATGCAGAACTTTCAGAAGAGGGACAAAGCTAAAGTTGAAGGAAAGAAAGCAATCATCCTTAAAGTAGAAGTTGTAGATGATCGCTCCTCAGAAGATGATGAGGAAATGGCAATGCTAGCCGGAAAATTCATGAAAATAAATTCAAAGACTCCCCAAAGATACCAGAAGAAAGAAATCTTCCCCCAGAAATCAGACTTTAAAAAAAAAGACTTCTTAAAGAACAAATTCAAAGGATCTGAAGAAAAATCCAAATGGGAGAATCAAAAGACCATCACCTACTTCGAATGCCATCAAGAGGGACATATCAAGTCCAGTTGTCCTAAGCTCAGAAAGGAAAAAGGAAAGAAGGCTATGGTGGCAACCTGGAGCGACAGTGACAACGAAAGCTCCTCTGAATCATCTGAAAATGAAGAAGAAGTTGCACACATATGCTTTATGGCAGTTATCGACATTAGTCCAATAGTTGAATCATGGCACAGCAGCACAGAATGAGTCTCGTCTACAAATCAATCATCCAGGAACAAATCATGTCAAGAAAATGAGGTAAACTCTAAATGTAAAATTAATGATGAAACTATTCAAATACTTACGCACATCTATAAATAGTTGAAAAAGAACAAGAAACACATGAAGCTTCTGGAAGAAGACTTTGAAGACTTTTGTATTCATGATAGAGCCAAAGATAACATAGCTAAAGCAATCTATAAAAGATAAGGAGAACTAGAAGTAAAAGTTGAGAAGAATAAGAAAGAACTAGTTTTGGTGGGCGTAAATGTAATTGATCTTTGCCTAGCAAACTTGACTCTTAGAAGAAGGATCAACCTCAGAAGATAAACCTTCCTTAGAAGGCAAATCCACAATAAAGACTATATCAGGGTCAAGCCTCAACCTCTAAGCAAAGAAACTCTAAGCAGCATGGATACAACTATGGCGCTAGCTATCATTACCAAAGAGAAGGTAGCTAGAGATTGGATCAAAGAAATCCCCATATCAGTAGGAAAGGGATACCTCAGAGGTAACCCATTAAGGAACCATTCGATCTATGTCCACCTCTCAAGGCTCAACAGAAGGAAGCAGTAAAACTTTACTGTAACTTCTGTGGAAAGAAAAACCATACAACTGCTATGTGTAGACATAAGAATGGATATTATGATATTTATACTTGGCCTGATTTAGTCTATAATGCCCCCAAACCCAAGGGAAACTGGGTTCGAAGATTCTAACCATTTACTTTTGCAAGTAAGTCTTAGGTCCACAGAAGATCAACAAATTTGGTATGTAGATAGTGGATTCTCAAAACATATAACTGGAGATTAAAGTTCATTTATCTCACTAGAATGCAAAAAATATGGAAATGTAAGCTTTGGAGATAACAAGAAAGGAAAGATCATTGGAAAGTGATTGCCAAGTCTAACAAATACTTGTTGAGTGATTGCCAAGTCTAAACTTTAAAAAGGATCATCTATGTAATGCATGTCAATATGGAAAATAGTTTAAAAATAGTTTCAAATCAAAATCTGAATTCTCAACAAAAAGAGTTTTAGAATCGGTACATATAGACCTTTTTTATCCTGTTCAACCTGTGAACATGGGTGGACACAGATATATTATGGTAATAGTAGATGACTATTCTAGGTATACATGGGTTGTCTTGCTCATTAGTAAGGATGAAGCCTATGAAGGATTCTCTAGACTGTGCAACAGATTAGAAGTAGAACAAAATGTTTTACTCTCTAAAATAAGGAGTGATCATGGAAGAAAATTCGAAAATAAGCTATTTGCTAGATTCTGTGATGCCAGAGGCATTGTGCACAACTTTTCTACTCCTTACACTCCCCAACAAAATGGGGTTGTTGAGAGAAAGAACAAACCTATAGTTGAAATGGCTCCATCCATGCTTAGTGATAATAGCCTACCAAAATATTTTTGGGCAAAGGCAGTAAACATTGCATGTTATATTTTAAACAGAGTCAATATAAGGTCAGTAATTGAAAAAACTCCTTATGAAATCTGGAAAGGAAGAAAATCCAAGATTGGGTAATTTAAAGCCTTTGGATGTAAGTGTTTTGTACTTAAAAATAATAAACAACTAAGAAAATTTGATCCTAAATCTGATGAAGCAATATTCCTTGGCTACTCAACACATAGCAAAGCATACAGAGTCTTTGTCAAAAGAACAGCCACTCTTGAATAGTCAGTACATGTAGATTTCGATGAGACTAATCATGCATGTAGAAGAAATGGCTCAGATGAAGATGGAGAATTAATCTCACATAAAACATCCTCTAAACCAGAACAGGGAGAATCCTCAACAAAGAATGGACCATATGAGCTAAATTTCTCAAATCAAAGAAATGAAGAGCAAGTTCCAGAAGCAAGATAAGACCTTTTTCATCATGATCTACCCAAAAAAAAGAACCAAGAAGGATCATCCAGAAAGATTAATTCTCGATGCACCTCAGAATCATGTACTCGCCAGAGGATAACTCAGCAAAATGACAAATCATCCTGCATTTATCTCTATTATTGAACTAAAGAAATTCGAAGATGTTGAGCATGATGAAAGCTGGATGATGGAAATGCAAGAAGAACTTGACCAATTCACCAGAAATGATGAATGGAACTTAGTTCTAGCATCGAAGAATAAATCCATCATTGGAACTAAGTGGGTCTTCAGAAATAAACTAGATGAAGAAGGAAATGTAGTAAGAAACAAAGCAAGACTTATGGCTCAAGGATACAATCAACAAGAAGGAATTGATAATGATGAAACTTTTACCCCAGTAGCCAGACGTGAAGCCATAAGGATCCTCTGCTCCTTCGCATCTCATATGGGGTTTAAAATTTACCAAATGGATGTAAAAAGCACTTTCTTAAATGGATTTATTATAGAGGAAGTATATGTCAAGCAGCCTCCAGGATTTGAAGATTCAAAGTATCCTTATCATGTATTCAAATTGAAGAAAGTCTTGTATGGACTGAAGCAAGCTCCCAGAACCTGGTATGAAAGGCTGACAAGTTTTCTTATCTCCAAAGGATACATCAGAGGAAAGATTGACACAACATTATTCATCAGAAGAAGAAATAAGGATATTCTCCTTGTACATATCTATGTTGATGACATTATATTTGGAGTTACTAACGAGAAACTATTTAAAAAATTCAGCTCTCAAATGAAGAATGAATTTGAAATGTCAATGATGGGAGAATAAACTTTCTTCCTTGGACTCCAAATCAAGCAAAGCTCAAATGGTATATTCATCAATCAATCCAGATATACCAAGGAAATTCTGAAGAAATTTGGTATGAAATATGGAAAAGAAATGTCGACTCCAATGGCCTCAAATACTATTCTCAGCAAAGATCTAGAAGGAAAGAAAGTAGATTAGAAGCTATTCATATGAATGATTGGATCTCTTCTATATCTTACAGCAAGAAGACCAAACATTCACTATGCTATATGCTACTGTGCAAGGTATCAAAGTGATTCGAGGGAGTCGCATCTGAGTGCTGTAAAAAGAATCCTGAGATACCTTCTTGGAATCATAGAAGCTGGATTATGGTATCCAAATAATGGTGATTTCCCACTTAAAGGATTCACTGATGCTGATTATGGAAGAGATCAATTGGAGAGAAAGAGTACCACTAGAGGATGTCATTTTCTTGAAAACTATATTGTCTCTTGGTAAAGCAAGAAACAAACCTCAGTAGCCCTGTCAACCATAGAAGCTGAATATATGGCTGCAAGGAGCTGTGTCGCTCAAGTTTTATAGATCAAACAACAGCTAGAAGATTATGGAATCAAGTCAAAAAGTATTGAGATTCTCAGTGATATCAAAAGTGCGATTGATCTATCAAAGAATCCCATTAAGCATAGTAGAATGAAGCATGTCAACATCAGACATCACTTCATAAGAGATCATGTTATGAAGAAAGACGTGAAATTAGTATACGTCTCTACTGAAGATCAAAGGGTTGACATTTTCACAAAACCTCCCAGTAAAGATCAATTTGCCTTCCTTGGAAGAGAAATTGTTATGAGTAATCCAGTGTGAACATTTCTCAGCAGGTGATATACATACTCAGAAGAAGAACTTATCTCAGAAACCATAACAATCTTGTGAAAACAAAGCGGAGTGCTATACCTCAGAAGGTTTAACCGGCAAACCATACCGTTTTTCAAAATTCAAAAACCCAAAACCAAAATCGGATCTTTAGGATAAAATTGTTGAAATTCTACGTCAATTACATATTTAAAAGTTTCGCATCTATTAAATGGTAAATGTTGAAACCGTTATATATTATTCCCGGCTTATTACCCTTTTATCCCTCTGAAACCTACAGTATAAATAAGAGATAATTGTTTGCATTCGAATCACTTTACCAAAAGCCTTGAATTCTCTAAGTTTTTTAAGAATCTCTCTTCAAAAACCTTATCTCTAATCCTTTTCAAATCTTTTTCAAATGGCACCAAGAAGATCAAAATCCACCAAGAATATCAAAATCTACTAAAAACACACCCAAAGAGCAAGTAATCATCCAAATTCCTCCAAAGACCTTTGTTCCTATTCTATACAGGTCAAATTCCACCTCTTTTATCTCCCAGTGATATCTTGGGGATAATGAGTTTCTTGAAGCCACTCTCTTTAATGAAACCATCACATTTCACCATTTTAGAACATAGATAAGACTGAAAGAACCAAAGTTTCCCAAGATTATAAGAAAATGCACAGTCAATGATGAGGAGTTGAAGAAGACTGTGAAGGGGAAGGAGATTACAATCATCCTGGAGTTCTTGGCCAAGTTGCTCAATCTCAAAGATGAAGGAATTACCCTGAGAAGAGGGTGTGAGGAGACCACAAACCATGATAATAAGGCATCCATAATTGAAGGGTGGTTCAGTGAAAAGATCAGTACTCACATACTGTAGGAGCCAAGATATTGACAATTCATCATAGCTCACCTTCTCCTTCAGAAGATGCATTCCACCAATGCTATATCAAGTTATGAGCACTACATCTCGGTACACTTGGTCAAGAAGAGGAAGGTCAATTAGCCCGTAATAATCATGCAGCATATGCTTCACCACAAGTTCACACATGGTGGTCTGATCAGTAGGATCATCTCCTCATGTGATATCAACTACTCAGATGAGGAAGGCTCTCTGGGAAGTGAGATAGTAAAGGAGACTTTCGACAAGAATGTAGACTTTGGGATGAAGTGGGATAGAGAGGAGGCTTTGAGGAAGGATTTGGCTAGGAAGCAAAGGGAAAAAGAGAATAGGCTGGCAAAGAAAGGAGAAGTTAAGGGGGCTGAAGATGTGTCCCCAAAGAGGAAGAGGGAGCCTATGATAAAACAGGAGGAAGTTTCTAAGGGAAAGAGGAGCAAAATAACCAGAAGTAAAGCACTTGTTACCGAGGAAATTGTTATCCCGAAACCAGCTTCCACTGTTACTGAAGAGAAGACTGGAGAGCTCGGGTTTTCCATGAACAAATTCAAATATGTGCCAAGGCTACTGGAAGAAAACAGCTCAGAAGAAGATGAGGATGACAAGAAACCAATAAGCATCTTGACAAAGAGAAAGAGAGGGAATTTGATCCAAATACAATAATCCCAAGTGAGGATGAGGAGGGTGAGGAAGAAAAAGATGAGAAGAAAGATGAGAAGAAAGAAGAGAAAGTGAAAGGGGCTGAGAAGAGGAAGAAGAAAGTAAAAACATATGGGGAGACTGTAGTGTTAGATGATGACCCTGAGAAGGCTGACATGATCAGGGCTATGAATCAAAGCCTCATTGAAGCCTTCTTAGCAATGAAGAATGGGAGGCAATTAAGATTACAATGGTTGGAGCAGAAGCAAGAGCTGTTGAGGAAGGGAAAAGAACTCCTGCTCCAGAGGAGTTTACTGAGAAAATGAAGGAGAAAAGCACTTCTGAAATAGAGGAGGAGGACTCTGATGAAATAAATGGAAATTTCCTTAAGGGGACTTTTGTTGATTTTAACTTACTAACTGGAGCACTTCCCTTGGCGCCTACTTCTTCTCCTCCCAAAGTAGCTAATCCAACCAACTTCAAGTTGGAGAAGAAGTTAGAGGAAAAGCCTAAATCCCCTCTTCAAGATCAGCAGAAGAAAGTATTTGATTCCTCCCATCTCTTCATGGCTACTCTAACAACCCCCAAATTCAGACCAGCAACCCCAGAGGAGTCGTCCTCACCTAGTGTAGTCGAAGTTGCTGTCAATATTGTAAAGGAGGTAATCAAAGGCTGGGATAGAAAACGAGGAGGAGGTAGAGGCTGCTGGGAATTCTCTGCTGAAAGAGAATGTGCCTGAGGAAGATCTGTTCCTTGCATCTCTATAGAAGGAAGAAGCTCAGAGGACAGTAGTTGTGGAGTGGGGAGAAAAATCATCAAAATCTGATCCTGCTGAAGAATTTATTAAGAAGGCAAGGTCACTATTTACCAAACACAATATGAAGCTAGAAGAGATAAGGGAGGAAGAAGAGGAGAATAAGGAAGAAGAGGAAAAGAAGGAAGAAGTTGAAGGGAAGAAGAATGAGGCAGATGAGAGGAAGGAGGAAGTGCTTGTGGAAGATGAGGAAGACGATGAAATTAAGATTGTGGAGGGAACGGAAGAAATGAAGGCTAAATTCAAACCATCCACTATTCAACAGTAAAAAACAACTCCCTATATCCCAAGGACACTGGCCGATCCCTCCAGCATCTTATCCTTGGATCAAAGACCTCAAGATCAGAAACTTGATGGAGATGAGTCCCTTAGCAGTAAAGTTTGGATGATGGGAGATCTGGCTGAGGAAAGTAATGCATCTAGGGATATACATATCAACTCTCTCCATCACATGGGGAAAACATTTTATGATCTCCTCACAATGGCCCTCAGACTCAACAACTCTGTTGTGGACATCAAGTCAATCCCCTTCAATCTCTAGCTTACTCATAGCATTGCCCTCCTAACCAAACAAGCTCAAATCATCATGGAGATGGCTGAAAGGATTCCTCTTCCCTGCTAAATATGGTCTGAATTGATTCAGCACCTGCAGCCTCTCATGGAGATAAGGCTTACCAATTATATTGATATAAAAGATGCGCTAATTGCCATGAATGATAAGCTGGAGATTGGAGAAAGGGGTCTTGAAATGATTAATGATGAAGTTAATGGGATTAAGGAGGAGTCCTAGAGGCACATAGCTGATATTATCTCAACTTTGGGAACTACCATTGAGAGGTGCCAGACTGAGTTCTCCATGGGGGTGAAGGAGGAAATAAAAGAGCTAAGGAAGCAGAACTTCCTCTGCTTATGACAGCAAGGAAGGATCCAAATTAGCCTTGAGGAGGTGATGAAGTTCATGATAGACTTTAATGCAGAAGCCCTCAAGACTATTAAGGACTCTAGGAGAGAGATCAGTCTAAGGTCATCAAAGCCATTGATAGTACAACCAAGAGAGTCATTAACACTACATTCGCTCAGAAGAATGAGGTAGTTGATGAAGTTACTGATGAGATCACCAAAGCCTCTGCTAGACTAGCCAAAGCGATAGTTGAAGCTAAAGATGTTGTGGTAACAAGGCAAGTTAATGCATCTGAAGATCTTCAAAAAGGAATTGAGGCTTTGAGTACCAAGATTGGCGAACTCTCACTCCACTCCTTCTGCTCGCATGACAGCGAGATTGTTCCTTTCCTTCAACATTTTGTGAATGGGCTTAACACTCAATAGATCTGGAATCAGAAAGCTCTCCAAGTCATCCTTGAAAGTATCTTCCCTTCTATCCCAAGTAAGGTTGCAAGGTTGATTCAACAGATTATTCCTCCTATCCAAACAAATGCAAAAGCTATTCAAAAAGTTATCCAGAGGTTTACGCTTGATGAGAAGAAGATTGTTGCTCAACTTGTTGGCACTAAGTGGAGGGAGAAGGATAAGCACAACTTAAAGGAAGTCTAGGAGAGGCGGTTAACTTCAGCATCTATTTCAAGCACCATGGAGATAGATAGTAAGGAAGAAGAGCTAGCTGAGTACAAAGCGTTAATAGAAAAATCATATTTGTAACTTAGCTTAGCTTATTTTTATCTTACAAATCTTGTAACCATTCTCAAAATCAATAAAAGTTTATTACTTCTGTTTTAAGTATAACATTGTATTGTACTCTTCTGTTCTGAGTACAACATTGAGTTGTACTATCTTCTTTTATACTTGAATATCAAATAGGATTTAAAAAGAAGATTGAAGCAACTCAGAACATAGCCTAAAATTATGAGGGAGTAAGCAAGACAAGTTATCTCTATGCTTAAGTTCACTCAGAACCAATAAAATGAGGGAGATTGTTGGATTCTAAGCAAAGAAATAAAGTTTTGAAGGTTCTGAAGTCAAAAGCACAAATGTCTCAGAATCGAGAAGTTGCCTCAGAAGAGCAAAAATCCTCAGAGGAAGTACAAGACTTTAGAAGACCATCAAAAGACTAAAGATCAGACACAATAAGCAGAAGTCCTTCTAAAATCACGAAGGTGGTAACTTAGTCTTTTTGGGGCTAAAAGTCACGGGTGGTGATCTTGTATTAAATGCCTCTACGCACCTTTGTACCTCAACCTGGTAAAGGATAAAAGTTGTTGGGATCTTAGGAACAAAAACATTCCTACAAATCGCATAAGTAGAAAAGTGGGGCCCAAAATCAACCTGACTATTGTGGCGTAGATTCGAAATGAAATTACCTCTCCAAATGAATCCTTAACGGAAACTTGAGCAAGAGATAACGGGAAGATTTTCAATAATAGTCCAAGTTAAATGGCAACATTCTCTCCCTCTATAAAGGATGTTATCCGCCATTGAAGAAGGTTGTCGAATTTATTCAATACTCAAGAGTGTAAGCAATATCTCAAATTTACTACAATCTTTCTCACATTTGTTTGTAATCGAGTTTACTGAAATAAAGTTCAGAAGGTCATCTTTCTTAAACTCTAAATCTTATAAAAACACTAGTTTAAGGTTAAGTTAGTGTGAGGGAGCTTAGAAATCTTGAGAGGAAGGTAATCAGCAAGACAAGAAGCTTGGAGCCTTAGATACAGTTGGAAGGAACTTTTATATTGGTATAGCTCATAAAGGTGAAGGCTGTTGGAGGGTACTTCAGCCAAACTTTGTAAAAGGTTTTCTCTTCACCATAAGAAAGCACTCAGTGGATTGAATCTTGGACAGAATTCCAAGGACTGGATTAGGCAGAGGCTGAACCAGGATAAAAATCACTGTTTTCACTTTCTATACCTTGCATTATTTTTTGTATTTAAGTATAAATCACATTTAAAGATTAAGGCCTTAGAAAAGGGGATTATGAGTAAAACACTTTTACTCAGAATCATCTTCAGAAGCTAGTTTCAACTATCTTCTGAAGTAATTCTTAAACTCGAAAAAGAATCATTCACCCCTCTTCTGACCTATTTTACACCCTACTGGGTCTAACAATTTTCATATATTGTTTTCGTACATATTTTTTATAATTTGTAGGGTAAATAA
Organism: Euphorbia schlechtendalii; assembly: GCA_949673415.1. Taxonomy (NCBI): domain Eukaryota; kingdom Viridiplantae; phylum Streptophyta; class Magnoliopsida; order Malpighiales; family Euphorbiaceae; genus Euphorbia; species Euphorbia schlechtendalii. Next base: position 15,064 of record CATIWQ010134376.1, on the reverse strand, counting down.
TTGTAATCTCCTCATGTCTGATAAAATACATTATTACCTTTCCATATTTAAAAAAACAATTAATACAACATTATGTTTTGCATTTTCTCATTACTACGTCCATCTATCTATCTTTAAGTATATTCATTCATAATCATTGATGTTACCTATACTTTTTGACGATATTTCATAATTTAACCATTGATCATAATAATTGCTGAGTTTTTAATATATTTCATAAATAAATTGGCTTATGGACATAAATCATGTGAAAAATTAATCAATTTTTATCTGTGATTCATTAAAAGGAAAATAGGTGTGGTAACAAATTCAAAATGAATTTTGCATAAAAACTATTTATAAATTATAATATAAAAACATTACAGGGTCGGGCTGGGCCAATTTTAATATATATGACCAAGTCCGACCCTCTAAAAATAGGGAGTTAATAGGGCTAGGGTCTGGTCGGGCTATGTATAAAATATAATGTTCATACTCTTTATGAAGGAAAACCTAAAGCGAAATGGATTCGATATTTACCTTTTTTGTGCCTGAAGATCGAAGAATAAAGCTACACATATGCAAAGCCGAGATTGAATCACGGTGCGTCGGATGTCAATTGATTTCCATGACTTCTGCAGTGTCCAAAGATCGATAACAATTTATTTGCGGGTTTTCTTCGTGTACGAAGAAAACCGGAAGAGAGAAAAATTTTCATTATTTATTTTTCATCCATTTTCACCTATTTATAGAGAATGAAAATGTAAAATTTATTTTTGGTAAATATGAAAACACAAATAAAAATAAATCCTTAAACTTGTTTATTTTCCAATTTAGTCCAACTAACCAAATTGGATTGAATCCATTAACCCAATTAACCCGTTCATGGACGGACCGGGTATTTCCAACACTTTATTTTATGAACGGACTTGAGTTACCATCAATGCGTTAAAAATATATAATTGACACTCTTTTATACATAACCATATAATTTACACTCATATATACATAATCGTGATATCCATTATATAACCAATTGGTTATATCTTAATTGGTACATTTTTTAAAGTGGAGTTATGAGATCTTAGGTTCGATATACAACTTCTTCCAAATTCATGATATGCATAATATAGTATTTAGATAAATTAAGCAAAGTAACGTGCATTTCAACAAAATCTTTTAGACATATATATATATATTTCCTTTATTGATTAGCTAGGAAAGCACCATTAAAGGAGATTTAGATTTTACTTAAATCTCCTTTTTATTCAATTAAATACTCTTTGAACAAAAGAAAACGGAACGATTAGCATAAGAGAGAGACACTCATTTTCTAATTTCAATTGATTGGAACAAAGCCATTGAGAAACCTTTTTCTCTCACTTTCGTTTTACAGTAATTCTATATCGACACTAGTTATTTGATGTCCATTGACATCATGAAATCTCCACTTTTCATCTTGTTTTCATCTTATGGTGGAAATCTAATTACCCAAAGATAAAGGGTGTAGATTGTAAAGTGTAAACGGGTGTCAATCAAGTTGGTGTCAATATAGAATTACCGTTCTTTTTAAGTTTTGTCCATTTATCCCGAGTCAATCTCACAGCAAATCAACTACGTAAATTATTTTCGCAATTTATTACAAACATATCAGTTATTAACAATCAAAATGATTAAATGTATATATGTTGATTTAGATTCAAAGAAAAATTAGCAACAACTTCTTTAATTGTTTATATATATTAAAAGAAACAATTAAATGATATCATTACCGAATACATCGAATTGCATAACATTAATATTTTTATTAATTATTAGAATACCACATTATCTGTTGTTCCTTTAAATAATTTACCATATCTTCTAAATAATTCAATTTTTTAAAATTATTTTTTTAACAAACTATAATTACCTTTTCTTTTAATAAAAACTTAGTATTCTTTATTCTATAAAAGTTGCTTTTGTTGTAATCAAATGATAGCGATGAAAAGGTAGAATTGATAACTCAATTTTACCTTAAAAAAGTGTGAATATAATATTATTTTTTGAAGAAAAAGAGCCTTAAGAGTTAGACATCTCCATAATACCGTCATGTTCAAAGTATGTATATAACATTATTCTTAATCATCCCAACACAATGAAATTAAAAACATCATTATAATTTTTTTAGTTGCTTAGCGGTGCTTACTTTAAAATAAAAGAAGTTTTCGATTTCATTCTTTTTATGGTTCAAGTACATTAATTATACCTTCAATCTTTAAAAATCTCAACTAATCGATTAAGACCATCGCTCACTACCAACTTTTATAAGTTAAGAAAATTAATGCATTTAGAAAGAAAAAATTACTCGCTACTTGTCAACGTGACAAATACTGACTTGTGTCTATAAATATGTTACTAACTAACTTACATATTCATTCATAGACAAGAAAAGAGAAACCAAAATGCAGCAATACAAATCAATTTACATAGAACAAAAAACCCCAAACTCTAGGGTTTTCTATCTATACCTAAACCGTCCATCTCATCTCAACGCCTTCCCGCCTGAATTCTTCACCGAACTCCCCCATGCCCTTTCTTCTCTTGACCTCAACCCCGATGTAGGTGCCATTGTCCTTTGTGGCGCGGGTGATCACTTTTGCTCGGGCATTGACATCAAAATATTGAATAATCTTGCGGATAAGGGGGTAGAATTGGACAAGATCCGCGCAAACGAGTGGCTCAGGAGAGAGATTAAGCAGTTACAGGAAACATTCACCGCGGTGGAGCGGTGTAGAAAACCGGTGATAGCAAGTATGCATGGGTATTGCCTTGGTGGAGCCATTGAGCTATCAACTGCTTGTGACATAAGATATTGCACTAAAGATGCGATTTTTTCGGTCAAGATGATTGACTTTGGCTTCGCGTCGGATATGGGGACGTTGCAGAGGCTTCCGGCCATTGTTGGTCATGGTAATGCAATGGAACTAGCTTTGACCGCCAGGAATTTTTCGGGTCAAGAGGCTAAGGAGATGGGTCTTGTTTCTCGGGTTTTCGAGTCTAAACAGGCACTGGATGAAGGTGTTAGACTCATCGCTGAGGGTACGTGAATTTCCATTTTCTAGTTGGATTATAATAATCTAACTCATGTTCGATTCGAGTTTATGCATGTAAAATTTCATACAATATTTGGAGACAATAAAACTGGACCCGAATCGCTAAAAGCTATTAGCATTATTTGTTGATAGCGTTGATGCATGAGAATTTTTTTGCATGTATCCAAAATAAGATTCATACATGAATTAGGAGCCTCGGTGTACAATTTATCGATAAATGTTTCTCGAGCCATTGACGAAATATAACTACATACATTAAGTAAACATATAAATTTTTCTATAAAAAATATATTTTTTTCCAAATGACACGTTTTAAGAAATTCCGTTTCGTTGGTTTGATCACAGGAATTGCTGCGAAATCTCCAATAGCAGTGGCGGGGACAAAGGCGGTTATATTAAGGAGCAGGGACTTGACATTAGAGCAAGGTTTGGATTTTGTTGCAACTTGGAATACTGCTATGGTTTATAGTTCGGGTGATGTATTGGAGGCCTTTAAAGCAAGGACCGAAAAGAGAAAACCAGACTACGCCAAGCTTTGATTCGACTCGCAACCGGGTGGTCAAAATCGACTGTTATAAAAAAATGGCTGGTTTCCTTTTTCTTGATGGAGTGTTCTTTATAGGTATTATGCGTGTGAAATTTCTTTTCTGCCGCTATGTGAAAATAAAAGGAGTTTAAATCTGTTTGTTTTGTATCAATTTGTGTTCTTTTTTTGCATTCTTTCTTCATGCAGTCGTTGTTGGTAATATGGGAATATTCGGATGAAAACTGAAATCGTGATAACTTTATTAGATTGAAATTGTTTTGGTGGTTCTACCAAATTTTTAATATAAAATCAAAAATTTAGAATACGAATATATTGTGATTTTTCGAACCAGTGTGATGTACAACCAATTTCAGGTATTAATTTATGTTCAGGGGACATGTCCAAAAGACATGAATTTTCGGGCAATGGACATTTGAGAGACATGAATTTTCAAGATTTTTACACTAAAATTTAGATACGATGATAAAATTTCCCTTCGAGGACACCAAGCTGTCCCGCAACACCCCAAATCGTGATAGAACCCGAACAAACATGCACTCCGCACTCTTCCGACTTATTCGATGATATATCACGACCGCATTTATCAATTAATCAAATTCAATTACACTTAAATACTAACAGTAGCTACACAAAAAATTATATAAATATTATGCATGACTGTAAGGAAAAAGGGAACAATTTAGAACAGATAACATAAGCCGGGACTTCTTGTTATTTAAAATTCGACACGCAACGGAGAAATGAAGCGCCGAAAAATACACTTAATTCAAGTTAAAATTTGTTTTCCTTTTCCGGGGATTTTTATTTACAGTTGATCAATAGATATGGGTTGATTGATGAGCGCATTTGCAGTATTGATCATCTCACTAGAGGTGAAACCGTCGTTGTTCGAGTAAAACAAGTGCACTACTCTCGTCATTTTCCAGAACAAATCCTTGCACTGTCTCGGTATAGTGCTGCCCTTTTCTCGCAAAACTAGTCTCAGCACTTCGCTCCTTTTACACTCTATTAAACCCTTTATTTTCTCGATAGCTTCTTCTTCGGTTACCGTGCCATTTCCGTGAATCATGTGCAAAGATAAGGCATTGAGCTTCCCTTGCTCCGATTCCCTCTGCAATTATAAACAAAACAGTAATCTATTTCGAACTGTAAAAGGTATAATCACATGAAAATTCAACACGTTGCTATTCATAGTTTTTCGAATCGTACGAGTCAAATTGTATGGTTTGGTTCGATTCACCCCTGAACCAATACGAATCTATGAGGTTAATCGAAATAGGCATAGAATCGTGACAAAATCATGAGAATCATATCTGAATCATACGATTCGAACGATTCAAAATGCTTAATGTTTCTCAAAATTTTATCAAGTTATATTCACTTAATGATGAATAATTATTAGTGATTATGATTTTATTTGACAATGTTTTAGTTTTAATTACTTGCTTAGTTGATATGATTTGTTTTTATATTAATATTGTATGTTTTGGCTAAAATTTAGTATTAATTTAAGTTGAACATTCTATATATTTTATTTTTATATGATTTTAAAAAACGATCTGAATCTTACGATTCGATTCACGATTCACGATCCATAAAATTGAGATTTCGAATCTCGATTTAACATCTATGTTGCTAACATTACTACCTCGAAGCCTCTCCAGTCGTTAAGTAGACGCCCACAAGTGCTCATAGTCTTGAACAAATCATGCAATTCGCCGCTTCGAACATCTTCGTCAGATAGTTTAGGCCCCACAAACAAAAGAGTTGTCAAAACGATCGGTCCTAAAGCAAACGATACGTAACCATTGGTCATATATTCGTCTAGTGTGGGCGTAGCGTTTCGTTTCGACCATATAGCCTCTGTCAACATCGATTTCAGCAAATCCAACCACTGCGATGCCAAAAAAGAAAAAAATTCAGTTGTCGTAATCTTCGACGTGTAAAATTTCGAAAAATACAAGATTTGAACTCACAATTTTTTTTATATGACTTGTCATTTTACGCCCTTGATATGCAAACGCTTTCTCTCCAAGCTCACGAATTGTGCTTCGAAGAGCGGAAAATATTATCTCGACATTTTCGGAACAGAAGCGAGAGTTCTCGTCAACATCCCACCTGCATTTTCAATGATCCCGGGATTAATGAACTAATAATTCGAGTCTGAATAAAAAATAAGAAAAAAATGTACCTCTCGATCAAATCAACAAGGTTGATTAGTTCCTCCTCGGAACCCCCGACATCAAAGAAATCATCTACGACAGTTGTAAGCACAGAATTTTTCGCCCACGATAAACGAACATCGGCCATTTCGGGAGCAAAAACAGAAGCAGCGCAAGAAAAGTAACAATAGCCGAGCTTCTGCCTAGCAAACTTCAGCTTGTCCAATCTTTTCTCCACAATCCATCTGTTTACGTGAAGCAAATAAAATTTTTACGAATTTTCGACTCCGAAATTGAGCTTTTCAAAATAGCCAAATGCATCATTAGCCCCTGAAATTGGCTTAAATGACAACTTTGAAATGGTCTCCAGCACGCCACGTGTTAGCTTCTGGTTGGTTTGACTTTTCAAAGATGTCATTTCTCTCTCTCCAACAGAAGTTAACACTTTCAAGGGCAAACCGGTGCATTTTTGCAAGTTGAAGGGGGTAACGGGAACCTTTTCAAAGCTCAGGGGGCTAATGATGTAATTTAACCTTTCGAAATTCACCACATCAGCAGAACATTTTTACCTTCCGAGATGTTTAAGTTCTTCCCGGTGCATAGATTGGCACATGTTGAAATCTTCCACGGCCAGTTTAAGATAATGTTCATTCACAACGTTCGAACAACTAGTATCGAGAAAGAACACGAAATAAGTTTTACTTTCCAGAAGTTAAATCGAAAAGGAAAATAATGAAAAAGAAAAGATAATTTCAGTCTACCGATATGATGTTTTTAACATCTTTGTTTCATCTACTCTGTAACGGGCGATTCCTCTCCAGGTAGTTAACCGTTCCAAATCAGCATAAGAAGCGAAATCGAGAACATCATTCACCTGGAAAGACAAAAAGGTGAAAAACTCGCTTGGTTCCAGGATTACAAGAAGTCGAAAAACATTACCTCTTGAGCAACGGATTTATCGATTTCAGTCTGTCTTAAACCGGAAGATAACTTCTGCTTCAAGAACTGGGTTGTCCATGAAATTTGTTTTTCGAGAATTAGTTCGTCAGGAAAAAGTATCTGAGAAGCTTTATATAACTCCAAAGCAGGCCTAATGTCCTCTAAATATCCTTCAAGTGAATTAAAGAAGTGATCCTCCGTGAATTGATTCAATTTCTCTGCACCAAATTTATATCTGATCAAGTCTCCGCTGTTAATCGTAAAACAATTTCGAAAAAAGAACCAAAAACCGAAATTTTTCTATTATTAACGCACCTGAAGAGACATCATAACCATTAGCACGCAATATTCGAAATGCCAAAGCACAGGTTGTACAATCGAGAAATATCTCTTCGCTTCCCTGCAACCAGTATCTGTTTGTTTTGCTGATTTCGTGATCTTGCAAAACACGAATATCTACATGGCGGGGTGTAAAATATAAGGCCAAATACATCATCAGCTCCCTCAAGTTGTGACATTTCTCCTTCTGCCCCTGAACTTTGAAAAGGTCCTTTGTATATCCCTCAACTTTGCAAAAATGCTCCAATTTGCTCCCTCAACGCCACGAGACAGCTTTTGATTGGAGAGAGAACATATTAAAATTTGACTTTTTTGAAAAGTCAAACCGACCACAAGCTGACACGTGTCGTTCAAGAGGCAAATTGGTGCACTTTTTCCGAGTTGAGGGGGCTAATGATGCATTTAGCAAAACATAATGAGTATGGAACATTACCTGTATGTTTCATCAAGAACGGAATTTATCTCTTCCCAAAATAGCCTTTCAATTCCCAAACTTTCAAGGGTGTCAACCATACTTAGCCGGACATATATGTCCGAGGGATAAACGGTAGGAACTGAAAAGACCGGAAAAAACTTAGTGCTACAAAATATATAACAGAGATAAAAGAGTGTATACAGTGTTGAGGATAAACCTGCATTTCCGAACTTTTTCAGAGTGTCCTGAAGGTAACGAAGGCAATTATCATCATGAAGATGGCTAAAAGCAGTTGCAGTAGCAGACGGTGAATTGAAAATCGACCCGTTCTTTCTTTGATATTTCATGGCCGTTTTCCTGTCTTGCAATTTCCCGATTCCTTCAGAAATATACGCTAAGTAAGCCTTCCTTCCCTCCGTGTTGCTTCCACAAACGCTATTTTCAATGATCCAATCCGATGGTTAATGATCCGTGAACTTGGCCTTAAAAACCGAATGATCCCCTGAACTTTAAAAAGCACCCCGTTACCCCCTGAATTTGCAAAAATGCACCAGTTTGCCCCTCGACTTGTAAAAAAATGCACCAAATTGCCCCTTGATTGCCATGTGTCAACTTATGGTGGAAAGAGAAAAATGACATACTTGAAAAGTCAAACCAACCAAAAGGTGAAACGTGGCATTTAGGGAAAACTGGTGCATTTTTGCAAGTTAGGGGGTAACGGGGTTTTTTTAAAAGTTCAGGGAGTCATTTAGTTCAGGGGCAAATTATGCATTAAACCAATTGAATATAATGGATATATAAAATTAGTACCTTTTAAGATCCAAATCTCTCCTAAGAAGCATTGCTTCGATGAATTTCGATTCGAGAGGAAGATTCAAACCCAAATTCTTAGCATGCTCGAGCATACCGGGAAATATTATATCAAACCCAATGGGAGTCTTTTGCTTCTGATCATTCAATGAAGCTGAATTCAGTTCAATGAATCGAAGACCTGAAACGAAACGAAAGCATACAAGTTTATGTTCTGTTTGTGGTGAAATTGTTAACCGAAAAAAGATCAAAATTACCTTTGTTTACTTGACTTTCGCCGATACCCCATCGTTTCAGTGCAAGAATGCAAGCTAAAGTAGACGATAGAGAATCTTTGACTAGAGATGGATGGTTAAAAACACCCCAAGACCCATCTTTGAGTTGATTATCGACGATCCATTTCGAGCATTCGGGAAAACAAGGAAGTTGTTGCGAATTCGGTGAGGGGACCATTGCTACCCAAGCAGTATCAAATGGGGAAACCGAAATTTCAACCTTGTTGAACATCTTTTTAATTCTGTCTTTAGTTCCATCAAGCTGTGAAATTTCGGTACAAGAACAATAACCATTAAATTACATTATTAGCCACATAGAAAGGAATTATAACAGAATATCAGGGATTTGTGTTGGACACCTGAATTGCTGATCCATTTCTTTCGGCTACTGATTCTGACTTAGGATGTCCTAATTTTGCTTTACAAGGGAATTAGACAAGAAAACATATAGTAAGTAAACTACAATCAAAAATTAAAACAAAACTACTTCGATGAATTCAGCTCACGTTAACAAAGCTACTATCTTTATAGTGTTGTTACATTGGCTTCACATTTGCAGCAGTAACAAAATAAGAAGATCAAACACCAATTTCGCCTTGAAAAACCGAAATAGTAAAATGTAATCTAAAACTAAAACAACGCTACTTTGATGAATTCAGTTCATGTAAATAAAGCAATCCGAAACTAATTAAACACTACTTTATTGGATTCCGTTCATGTAAACAAAGCTACTATCTTTACAGTGTTGCTACATTGGCTTCATATTTGTAGCAGTGACTAAATACAGAAAATCAAACACTGATTTTGCCTTCAAAAAAGGGACTATAAAGTCTAAAACAAAAAAAAAAACCCATTACAAAGTGAATACCAATTTGACATATAAACTCAACACAGTGAACTAATTTTAGCCCTTCAAATTGGACTAATCACTCTTGACGAGTTGAGGGTTGATTTAACCATTTCTACTTACAAGAATCAATCTAGTAGCAGTTCCGATAAATTAAGAAAATGTGAAACTTTGTGATTTTTAATCCTTTCAGACAACAGCTTGATTATAAAAAACAACGAAAGAGTCAAATCTTTCCCCCAATTTATGTTCGTTTACTTTGTCTTTTTCTTCCTAATTCCATTTAGCATGTGAGAATCAAAATACAATAATATATAAGATATATTAAAAAATTCTACTAAACGACAAAGAAAACTGCAGTAATTGATCTTTCATTTACTCAGGAACGCAGTCCAACATGGGCATTTAACAAAAAAAATCAATGAAATTGAAAAAACGAAGTAAAGGGTAAGAGGGAGAACCTGAAATGAAAGAAGTGAAGAAGGAAGAAGATGCAGCCATGGCTGAAGGGAAAAAGAAGAAGAAGAATAGTGAAATAGGGGCAAAAATGGAGTCTAATCTTATATAGGAAAAGAAGAATGGCATCAAAAGCTGCCAGGATACTCTTGGGACACGGAATTTTGACTTGTCTCTACTTTCAATTTTATGCAATTTAGCCCTTTTTTTAATAATTTGGGCAAACTTCACGAAAATACACTATTTTGCAAATTAAGGTTTCAGAAATTTTTTTTTGTAAATAATCAAATACATTGGAATCTTTCTGTATTATGAAAAATTACGTATATGTTTTATCATTGTTATACTATAATCTTCTTGTATTTTATGTTATCACTTTTTATATTAAATTTCGTAACATAATATATGTTTATGAACAAAATTTAATCTTACATATCATATATTAGAATATTAGGGATGAAAATGACTCTAAAATTTTTTATCATTATATTGTTCCGTGAAATCATACATTGAAAGTTACAGAAATATCTTATAAATTATAAAAATATTACTTTTCATGATTATAGACTAAGTAATACTAACAAAATAGAAGTAAATATACCAACAAATTATGTTAACAATTTTGATGGGATAACACATTATTTTACAAGGAGTTTATAGTATGAAAACGTCTAAACACGGGAAAGTGATATTTAAAATAATAGTGTGTTTGTTTAACTGATCCCTATGTCAAACTATGTAAAGAGTTACTTTTAACGAGTTGTGAGGGTTGATTTAAGCATTTCTACGTACAAGAATCAATTAAGAAAAACAACGAAAGGTTCAAAATCTGAGCCTGTTTTCCCCCAAATTATGTTCGTTTACTTTGTCTTTTCCCTACTTCCAATTAGCATGTGAGAATAAAAAAACAATATCATAAAAGATATATGAGAAAAATCTAATAAACAATAAAAAAAAAAGTATGCATTAATTGATCCTTCATTTACTCATGAACATAGTCCAACAGAGGCATTTAACAAGAACTATATGAAACTGAAAAAACCCCAAGTAAAAGATACGTGAGAGAGAACCTGAAATTGAATAAGTGAAGAAGGAAGAAGCGGCAGCCATGGCTGAAGAAGAAGAAGAAGAAGAAGAAAGGTACTGAAAAAGGGGCGAAGGTGGAGTTTACTTATATAGAGAAAGAAGAATGGCTTCAAAATCAGTGAAGATACTTATAGGGACATTGAATTTTGGTCCGTCTGTACTTTCCATTTGTGTTTCCTTTGTATCTTTCTTTCCACGGTGCTTTTTCGCTTTTTACTAAGTTTCACACCTGTAGTAGAATAAATAAAAACATGACCAAATATTTATACATTCTAAATCTTATATACAATTATATTCTTTACTTAAATTCTTGAATACATGGTAGTCAGCATTGTACTCAAGCTTAAAAAGTTGATAGACTAAACTAGAGAATTCCAATAACAGTTGCTAGACGTAATATATAAACAAAACTAAAAATATTATCAAGCAAACCGGGCTCTTGCAACGTTTGAGTATTTATTTAAAATCAAAGTTTGATTCATTAAATTTCAGGATTTAGAGGTTCTGGATTTGGGGCGAGCTTAGCGTAAAAAATGAGTGCACAAAACCGACCTATATGAGCGGGTTCGGGTTGGGCCGGGTAGGTTCCCCGACTTATGAATAAGTCTTGTCTTGTGAATTATATTTGCATTTTTCATCATTTTTTATCTAATTCTCTCATGTATTAATTAGGAGGGATTAGGTATCACTTTTTTTAGTGTATTTTGTTTCATTTTCGTTTTCTATTTTCATGCTACATAAGTTTTATATTTGAATAGACTAAAACTGTGCGGAACCATAATTTTTTAAACTTTGGTGTGCAATACACATTTATATATAAATGAAAAATATAGAATAACCGAAATTGAAACTCTAAAAAAAATCATAAATAATAAGAATGAACGTTCTAGCTAGTTGTCCAATAAGTAATAAATAAATATCGGACCAATTAATAACCTCTTGATGATCCATTCGCTAATTTAATTGCATAGATGTTCAATGAATTTCTTTGCATACGATACTAACTATGGCGGAGCTAGGATTCAGATTCTGGTGGGGCACCGTTTCAAATGGAGTGAGATAAATCATGGTGAATCGATAACAATAATGTAATGATTTTGAGGAAAATAAAGATTGAATAATACTGTAGCATTTGATACATTAAAATTAATAAATTTTCGTGAAATAAGTGTATGATGAAGTTTACATATTATTATAGTTCACATTTAGGAAATAGTTCAATCACCAATACGGGTGTGCATTCGGTCGAAACCGAACCGAACCAACCAAACACCAAATAAGAAAAATATTGTTAACCTAACCAAATCAAATAAGAATCAAAACCGAATTAACCAAACCCAAATAAATTATTCGGTTTGGTAAAAAACTGAACCAAACCAAAATTTTAAATTAATTACAAAAATTGCAAATTCTAACACCTAAAATAGAAAATGAATATAAGTATTACAATGGATTAAATGGTTTAGTAAAGACACATAAAGAAATAAGAGTGTGTTTTCGAGAAGATGAATAAGGGTGTGATATTAAAATAAAATTTTATTATGTGTTTATATATGTTTCGGTTCAGTTCGGTTATTACGATTTTTTCAACATAAAAACCGAACCAAAACGAATAACTGAAGTATCAATATTTTACAAACTGAACCAAACCGAATTTTTAATATACCCAAACCAAATTAATATTTCAGCTTGGTTCGGTTCGGTAATTCGGTTACCGAACCATTTGCTCACCCCTAATCACCAAAGTATTAAGAATAAGCTTTTTTTTAAAAAATTATTACATCAAAATATGATAAAAAAAAAAGTGAAAACATGAACAATTAAAATGTAAGAAGAAAAAATCAAATAAAATTATGAATTTTTTAAAAACATATAAAAATAATAGGATATATTTAAGAATTTTTTTATTCAGAAAAAGAATAATCATGTTAAAAAATTAATAGTATGAAAATAATATATAAAAAATGAAAAATGAAAATAAAATGGCATTTATAAAGATGAAAAACATTTATAATGTGTCCAATTAGTAGTTTTCATGGGGTTATAATTCATAATAGTATTTAAAAATTAAATTTTTTTTTCATTTTTTACAAGATTTTCGAATTTTATTTCAGGGCATATTAACGTACAATTCCAACAATGATCTTTTTAAAATAATATTTTTTTTATTTTACATATTTTTTGCTTAAATGTGAAAATTTAAAAACACATCAGACTGATATAACAGTTGTATAAGAGCAGTACAAGAACTTTTCTAACCGTCATTTAAACAAGTTTATTCGTAAAAATATATATTTGAGGTGTACAAGTTATGTAATAGTTCTATTGTTGATAAAGAGGACTTATATAATGTATAAGATTAGTATAAAATATCTTTTTGTAAAACGTATTTCATGTATAAGACATCTTTTATAAAAACTAAAAAAAACTCTTAAAATTAAAAAGAAATTTAGAAAGTAGTAAACAAAAAATATTTCATGTTTGTTGTAAAACCGAAAAATCGATTTTTCTGGGCATTTGGTTGAATTATCCAAAAACTTACTTGGGTCCACAGACACAACTGCAATCAAGGTTAAAGTCACAAATGGTGATAAGTGTCACTAATTTAGTGTAATTTCATCGACTGGTCTGATAACTGTGATTGTGTCGTTTAATTGAATAAGTCGGAAAAGTACGGAGTGCACACTTATTTAGGTACGGTTCCGATTTGGGAGGTCCGGGGGCGGCGCCCCCTGGTGCGGGGTCTAAGGTTTTGGACCGAAACAATGTATCTGTTGGACACAACTGAAACCCGTAAAAACATGTCTTTTGGACATGGCTGCTATCTGAAATAGTATGTCTGTTGACATTTTGGTTATTTATTCACCAAAACGAAATTGGCAAACAGTGAGATAGAAAAATTTGGTTGCGTTTTCACAAGAAACATCAAAATCTAAGTTCTTGACATAATTTCTGATTTTATCCAATTGAAAGTAGGACTGTAAATGAACCAAGCCGTTCATGAACAACTCAATGTTCGGCTCGGTAACTGCTCGACTCGACCCAATTAATAAATGAACAGTTCGTGAACATGATTTTGAACTCGGGCATTAAACGAGCTGGACATAAAGAAGTCACAACTTGGCTCGTTAACTCGCGAACAAACTCGATTAGAGGTTCGACAAATGTTTGTGAACTAGTTGGGTTAATTTTTTACATTTTATAAGCTGATTAATTGCTAACAACTAGACCTGTTCGCGGGCCGGGCACTGCTTCAACGGATCGGGCTTGGACACTTATTTTTTTCAAAAACTCGGCCCGAGCCCTTCAAAGCCCGAAGTTTTATGGGTCGGGCTTGGTTTTTATATAAATACCCAAGCACGGACCGACGAATAATTTTATTTATTTTATTATATATTTATAAATTAAATTTATAATATTTTAAAATTTTATATTTTATACTATTAAATTTATATACTTGATTGTAATAAATTTTACCAAACATTAAAATTTTAAGCAAATAATGCAATTATGTTTAAAGTTTAAATATATTTTGATTTATTTTATATTTTTTCTATTTAATTTAACAAAAAAGTTTATAACAAAAAAATATTTGCGGGCCCGGGCCGGGCTTAGGAATTACCTTGTAAACCCGGCTCAAGCCCGGTCCGAGCCCGAAATTCCAAAGTATGGGCTTGGGTCGGGCTTGGGTTAATATTTTTATTAAAAAACCCGCCAAGCCCAGCTCGAACCCGACCCGGCCTGCCCGACAGGTCTACTAACAACTAAATTAACTTTGTTGGTCTTTGAATGACATTTTAAGGTTATGTATGCCTTTTGTTATAGTGCTTCGTCATTCACAATCATACAGACTTAAAATGCTGTGTTTTTAATTTAATTTTAGTCTTTGAATAACATCTAATGCTAATAAATTTGTTGGTGAATAAAAATAAACAAGCTCGTTGTAACATCCCACACTTCATAACATCCTAATTGCATTTAGATACATATGTTATATGTCATGAAATTTATTATGTGGTATAATTATATATTATATATTATATATTATTTTAAACATTAGTTTCAGTTATATAAATACGAAATAAAATGTGTAAAGAGGTAGTTTCGGGATGTT
>CATIWQ010134343.1:0-10961 GCA_949673415.1 Euphorbia schlechtendalii | reverse complement strand
GTTGTATAAGTGTAATTGCAAATCACTTATCAATAAAAGTTTTCATTCTTCAATATTCGTTTGTTCGATATTCACAAAGAATAGCATCCTAGCGGAGGTTCTGTATGAGTCGAGACCGAATTCAAAGCAGATGCAGGAATTATAGGAATTGACGACTCCCATTAAAGTGTGGATATGGTTTGATCAAATTTAGCTTTCACTTGCATACCTTACAACTTTACTTTGCTTTCTAATTATACTTTCTATTTCAAAGTTTATGATATGTCTATGTGTTATAATGTGTATTTCGTGTTGAGTCTATAATATTAATCAAGTTATATGCTTTTGAGTTAACTTTAAGAGTACTTCCGAGGTTAACGAGATTGTGTATAATCACTGGATCTGTGATTATAACATTGTTTAGTGAGCCAACATTTTTGGAATGGTAACTTACTAAATATGGCTATGTGAGAGCGACCCGTACTAAGCATAGTAGTATTGTAATCTAGGTTTATATAATCATCTTAATTAGTTTGCATTAGATTTAGAAAATTCATTTCATGTGTTGCTCTGCCCCTGAATAATTGAATATCTGAATATCTAGAACAGAATTTATTAAATTAGTCTAGTGTACATAATATCTTTGTTGATTTTGCATGTTTTCTTTTTCTATACTTGTTCGTAGGGATAATCTATATTGATTTCTTCTACTCTGATTTATATACATTTATCCACATCATATCCCATCCTACCCAACTAAAATAAAATCATTTATTTTATTTTCTTTTGTTCTGTTTCTCTTATTGATCTTTAGAGTTGGTTCCTTCCCTGTGGGTTCGATATCTTTTAAAACTACATCGCAACTGTATAGTTGCAGTTATCATCATTTTTCTATTTGATAAGTGGTATTGACAACACATGTACTTTAAAGAAAAAAATTTGTGAACAAGTTATTAAACTTATCAGTAGAAAAGTGGTGAACAAGTTTTGGGTGCCGTTACAAGGGATAAGTCTTTCTAAGTTTTTCTAGGTACTAAGTCTAAAAACTGAAGAAATAAGAAGGATTACAGAAGGTCACGATCGCTACTATATATCACGCTCGTGAAGTTATTGAACAAAACCTTCTGTTCTTGTTTTGAAGGATATCATGATCATGACAGGCCTTTGCTATCTTCTCAATAAAAACGGGTTTATCCTATTCTTACTTTTCTTATTCAAATTTTTAGACTAGTTAGTTGTTTGTTTAGATTTTCATTTTTAATAAAATCTCTCAAAATGAGGACATTGTATATATTAATGTGGGGGGGCAATTGCAAATCCAAAAAATCCAAAAAAATTGAACAAAATTAAAAAAATCAAAGAATTTGAAAATTTTTTTATTTACACATTATCCATTCTTATACTTTACTAACATTTGTCCAAGGTTATTTTGAGTGTTAGGTATTACAAGTTAAATGTTAGTGCAAAATTTGAGCGCATGTTGAAATTGAGTATTATTAGCACAACATTTATCAATTTGCCAAGGATGAGTGATGAGTAACATTCGAAAGCAACATTCCAAGTAAGTTTCAATATATATTTCAATGCAATATGAATTAGTATAAGTTATATAGTTTTAGTTTAATGCTTCCGATAAGTTTAAGTGGAGTAATATCTAATAGTATTCTTACTATGAGTTTTATATGCAAATCTCAAATAAGTCCTATAAGTACTGACTGTGTTTAAAGTGTTAGGAAACTATAGCCATAATACTTTGAAATTGATCAATAAAGGATGAGGGTATTAAGAGTGAAAAATTAAAAGAAAGAGAGGATAACCAATGAGTTATGCAAAAGGTGAGGAATGGTACAAAGAAGAAACTGCTACCATTCATTGAGTGAAAACAAGAAAAAAAGCATAGCACGAAAAATGGGTGCAAAGTACAAAGTACTTAAAAAACATATGCTTAAAAGAAAAAAATGAGAGAGTGGTATGGAGCATAAAATGCAACCAATGAAAAAAGGGGAGAGAGGTATAGAGCATAAAATGCAACCACTAAGAGTGTTTCAACATCCTAGGTTACCTAAAAATGCCTTGGGAGAAAATTATTCAAAGTGTGCTTTTTATGTCCTTTATACTTTATACTATGCTTAAGAGAAGGTAATATTCGAGTATGCACATAACGCTTATATGAAGATGCGATTCAGTTGAACCTCCATTATGAGCTTAGGTATGCAACTAAACTATATAAATTGCACATTACTAATTTGTGGGAAATTTTGGACTTTTACTTGAATCTTATGCAACGTGGGAATGTGGTACTCACTAAAATAGTCTTTCACCAATAAGGTACGAACTTGAATAATATTTTATACACTTCTGTTGAATTTACCTTGAGGACAAGGTAAAAGTTAAGTGTGGGGGTGTGATAAGTGTATAATTACACTTATTATCATAATAATTTTACACATTAAACACCACAGTTTAAGTCATTTTTATACTTCATATAAAAGATTTTACGTGGTATGTAGTTGTTTTTTAAGCAAATGCAGGTATTAGGTACTCTTGGAAGTAAAATGATTAAAGTTGGAAATATATGAAAAAGAGTGAAAAAGGTGTAAAAAGATGCGTGGAACTTAAGGATTTGGCTTAGGATCGAAGCTGTTGAACATTGGTAAAGTTACAAGAAGGATTCTGAAGAAAAACACAATTCACGGTTGCGACAACCATTCGTGGTTGGGACTTAGCATTCTTCAGAACTGAAAGTTGCCAACCAAGTATTCACAGTCGTGACATGTACTTCGCCGTTGTGACTTTGACGGTTTTTTGGTAAACTATTCTCAACTATTAACCGCCAGATAACCACCATCAACCACCACCAACTACTAAATGAAAAGACACCTTTTGGAAGTTAACTAATCATGAAAAGGTGCCTTTCCATTGTGGACAAGATCAAATCAAGTCAACCAATCACAATGAAGTGATGCAATCTTTCGCCAATGGACACAACTCTTTATATGGATAGACGCAACCCTTCATACTCTATAAATAGGGCTCCAAACCTCACCAATTTTATGGAATGGGTGGTAGAGAGAGTGAGAGTGGCATATACAGCGTTTAGATAAAGAGAATATTCGTGTAGAGTTCATTTCATTCTAAGTTAGCGAGAAAATGTATAAGTGATTTGAACCTTATTTCGATCACTAGATTTCTCTACATATTTGAGCGATTGTTTTATAAGTGTAATTGCAAATCACTTATCAATAAAAGTTTTCATTCTTGAATATTCGTTTGTTCAATTTTTACAAAGAATAGCCTCCTAGTGGAGGTTCTATACAAGTTAAGACCGAATTCAAAGAAGATGCAGGAATTGTGGGAATTGATGACTCCTATTAAAGAGTGGATATGGTTTGATTAACTTTAGCTTTCACTTGTATACCTTACAACTTTGCTTTGTTTTCTACTTATACTTTCTATTTCGAAATTTATGATATGTCTATGTGTCATAATGGGTATTTTGTGTTGTATGTTTTATATTAATCAAGTTATATGCTTTTGAGTTAACTTTAAGAGTAGTTTCTGGGTTAATGAGATTGTGTATAATCACTGGATCTGTGATTATAACGCTGTTTAGTGAGTGAACATTTTTGGAATGGTAATTTGCTAAATATGGCTATGTGAGAGCGACTCGTACTAAGCATAGTAGTATTGTTATCCAGGTTTATATAATCGTCTTAATACATTTGCATTAGATTTAGAAAAGTCATTTCATGTGTTTCTCTATGGTGAATAATTGAATATCTGAATATCTAGAACCGAATTTGTTAAATTAGTCTAGTGTACGTAATATCTTCGTTGATTTTGCATGTTTTCTATGCTATACTTATTCGTAGGGATAATCTATACTGATTTCTTCTACTCAAATTTATATACATTTATCCACATCATATCCCATCCTACCCAACTAAAATAAAATCATTTATTTTATTTTCTTTTGTTCCGTTTCTCTTTTTGATCTTTAGAGCTGGTTCCTTCCCTGTGGGTTCGATATCTTTTAAAACTACATCGCAACTGTATACTTGTAGTTATCATCACTTTTCTATTTGATATGTGGTATGGACAACACCTATACTTTAAAACTAAAAATTCGAGTTATTAAACTTATCAGTTTAAAAGTGGCAAACAAGCATCACGCAAAGATTTGGGTAGGTTTGCCTTAAGAGTCAAACATCATGTGGACGTCACACTGGAAAAGGGTAAGTGATGTTACATGATTCTAATTTGTTTCATGCTATCCTAGGGTGACATGATCTTAAGTGTCAACTAAATCCTAAGTATGAGTGACACCAAATTGCCATCATGTTGATGATAACATGATATGTCCATTTAATATCACTAGTGTGTGCGTTCAAGTATCTGTATTAAGATTCGTGGTTAGCATTGAACATTTGTACAATGCATGATGAATCAAAAAGCGGTAAATACATAGCAAATGGCACATAATATCCCACTTCCAACCATAAAACTCCCATGCATAGTGTTTTTGGCTAGTCTCTATCCTAAGTTTTGTTTATCTTAGTACTGCAAGGATACTAAAGAACCCACCTGCAAGAAAATATAATGCATGGTCATTTGTTGGGTAACACCTTAGGGAAAATGTCTATGGTTTATTTACATGAGGTTTGTACATGGGTTGCTGATGTAGAAGGTTCTTGTTGCACTAAAATAAACTCAAGGCCTCTCCCCAAATAGGTTCTAACGAGGGAGGTACAAGCGATATGGCAACAAGTGCTCCACCCGCTCAAGTACTATCTTTTCTTAGGGAGGAAGATAAGTACAAGAGAAAGCTTTGCGCTAATAGGGTACCTTAGACTTACGAGCTAATCCCTTCTATTGCAATGCGAATTAATGAACATGTCATAATTAAGAAAATATGGAATAATGTGATCAACAATTTTTGGCACTTATCTAAAATCTAAAACCTTTAAAAAACAAGTTTTTAGAAAAAAATTCCCAGCGGAGTCACCACTATGAACGGACAACACAGAGAGATGAGCTGAGAGCGAGCGAAATGAGAGGCACGGTCCACTAGGGTTTTTAAGTGAAAATAAAAATTTACCAGGTCGTGGACCCTGGTAGTTTAAAAGAGAAAGCGGGAAACATTTTAGATTGGTCAAACCCGAATCCGTTATCTCTAAGTGTACAGTCGCCACCTGGATTAGCTCTTCCAGGAATTAAAGTCTTGTGAGGCTTAATGTCAGAGGGACGGCTCACTAAGACACAGAGATTCAGGTTTGGGATAAGTTTCTTATTTCTTATTGGATCACATTATATTACATCTACAGAAAACCGTATTTCTTAATTGTGCATATTCGTACTTATGTCATTTTTGAGTTATAATGCATGATTCACATATAGTTAGAAAGTGATAAAACCATATATAAAGAGGTAAATAAACATGAAAAAGTAAAGATTAAAATTACAAAACCTCGGTGGATGCAACTGCTTGCCTAATCTATTAATTACATTTCCCAAAAAATATAATTGAAATTGCGATACCAGAAGGAAAAATAAAATCCTAAACATACATCTAATCCTAATCTACCTGCATCTACAAAGGTTAGCACAAGGTTAACATATCATTTACACATATATTCAATTTGATTTTAGCAAGGCCCATGTGGCCTAATTAAAATATCGACGATTGAAAATTCTTATTTAGAAATAAATGATTCATTTTTATTAACATGTTGGTTGCTCATTTTAATTGGTGATAATGCTCGCATGATAAAGATGTGAGGGTTGTTATCCGGGAATAGATTTTTTAATTCCCTTCGTGGGGGTATTCTAACAGATATCTCCATTCAATAAAAGAAACAAAATATGAAAAAGAATAATTACAAAATACGCAGCTGTAGGAACTCAGAGGTTTACCCTTATGGAGCGAATCCACTTTGATATACCAGCTTGACCTTTTTGAGTAATCCTCGTCATCTTTTGAGTTTTTGGTGTTTGAAGAAATGGTCGAATCAAAAAGTTTTTTTAATCCAAAAAATTGTAGAAGATCAAAATGTTTTTAGTTTGTATTTTTCTGCTGAAAATTTCCAGTCCTGATAACCGAAAATTCTCCAAATATTTATAGGAGAAAAATCCTGAAATCCAAAATTGGAAATGAATTCCGACAGGGCGGTCTATCCTCGTCGAAATTCTGGCGAGGCGAATCCCTGATTTTTTTTATTTTTTTTAAATTAATTTAAAAACATTTTTATGTTTAATTTTATTAAATTCTAATTTTTTTCAATTCTTAAATAATTTAAGTCCTTCAAAAATAAAATTAGAGACGAGGAGTACTCCCATTTGAAGATCTTTGGATAATAGATAATTGTGCGATTCAAGGATTGAATTCTGAAAAGCTAACATCATTGAATGCGTGAGCTGGTACAAAATCCCGTGTTCACAACATGACACCAACACATGTATTTAGTTATTTCCGAGTTTCTATCTTATAACAGTCTCCATTGTATCTTTCTGAATACACCCATGTGTTAATCAAGGTACCACCTTCAACTCGTGAGATCACCTACTTGGATCCAATCCAAGGAGTAAGCCAACACTTGTTGGTTAGTCTGCTTCATTGATGTCTAGTCTCAATGAAACTATAACTAGGGATATTCTGACTTTTCATAATTACACATGTGAATAGTTCTCAACCCACATACTTCCCAATATGTCCTTGCACTCTCATGCTATGAAATAGTCATGAACTTTGTACACATTTTTCAATGAGCATATATATAAAACCAATAGTAAAAACAAAACACAATCATCAATATAAAATAAAGATGTCTTTTATTAATAACAAAAAATTGAAAGGTACATAATAACTAATAAAGACGTATCGCCTTAATTATTTTTAGGGCATTTATCATTTTTAATAAAGCACTCATAGTTTTGATGATTTCTCTATCATTCATGGAAAATTCTTCTAGATTAGACTCAATGGTTTTCGTTTACCTTTTGTTCTTTTGACAATCTTGTAAATATCCATTAGCACCTATATAACTACATTAGAGAGTTTAAGATTAGAATTTACCTCATCATGATGTTCAAATTGGCTTAGAGGATGACTTTGTGAAGTGGAAGCTTTGTTGGATTCTCTTTCTAATTCAACAGCAACTTCTTTATCTTCAATGGCCATAACACAAATTTGAGAAATTTCTTCATCATTATTGGATGAATCAGGGGCTTCTTCTCCCTCGATCTCACTCTAAGTATCTACCATTGCCTTACTTTCCTTCTCCTTATCCTTCTGTAGTTTAGGAAAGTTAGAATTGACAACTCCTTCTTTATGACATTCAAAGCAAGTAGCATTCTTGTTTACCACGATCATCAAAGGATCTGAATTTTCCTCTAGGAGAATCCTTCTTCTAGAATTCTTACCTTTGAGAGCTACTTCCTTTCTTTTGAAATTTCTAAGGATATTTTCCTCCTTCCTTCAAGAACCTTCTGAACTTCTGGCAGGCATAGCCATATGTTCATCATCATTAGAGGACTCATCATTAGCAAAATCAACTTTTAAGATGATGGCTTTTTTGCCTTCAAATTAGAAATTTTGCATGGAGATCTCATGAGTAATTAAGGAACCAATCAACTCATCATACTTGTAAGTAGTGAGATCTTGAACTTCTTCAACTGTATTCTTCTTTGCATGCCAAACTTTCGTTAAGCTTCCGAGAGTCTTCTTGACTTGTTCTTCCTCTGAGAACACTTTACCTAGCTTTTTCACCACATTGATAATAGTGGTGAACCTTGCATTCATGTTGGATATGAATTAATATTCTTCCATCTCAAACAACTCATAATGTCACATGTTCTTTTTTATTTTGGACACCTTGACTTTGTATGTCCCTTCATAGGTTATTTCCAACTTTTTCCAGATTTCATGTGCATTTTTGCAACCTGAAACTTTATTATATTTTGTAGCATCTATAGCACAATGAAGATAGTTAATAGTAATAACATTCATTTACAAATTTTCAAGTCAGAGTAATTATAATGATCTTCAGGTTTGGAGTGGCTAGTTCTCCAATAATCATAGTATGCACATATGGTCCATTAGCAATAGTTAGAAAGCATTCATGTCTTAATATTAGATGAAAATTTTCATTCCCTCAAGAAGTATATATGTGGATTAGTTTTCTAGAGAGACTTTTAATGCAGCTTTCACCCATGTTAAAAGATCTTTACTCTAGATTGGTTATATCTATGAAGTGAGTTCTACTCTGATACCTCTTATTGGACACAGTAAGAGTGAATTTAGTGACCGAGGGGGTGAATGACTCATTTTCAAGTTTCACAAGCATTAGAGGCTTTAGTGGAAATAAAACTTATCAAGCCTCTAACGTAGACTCTGAGAAAGTTAGTTTGTCATTTCTCATATTCAATCCCTCTAAGATTTATATATTTCATATGTAATAAAATTATAAATGCAACGGTAAAGAAGTTTAGAGTATAGAGATTTGTAAATAGTGATTTTGTACTAGTTCAGCCTCTGCTTAATACAGTCCTTGGAAAATTTTTTTCAAGCTTTAATCCACTAGTGATGGGTGGAAAATAAACCTTTATAAGGCTAATTATATAGATTGAAGTATCATCTAAAAATCTTAGCTAAGCTTAACCAATACAAAAGTACCCTTCTTGTTGTAACTTGGCTTTAAGCTATTCCAATACTCTAAGTACCCTCCTTATTGCATCTAAGCTCCTCCACACTAACTCATTACTTGAGTTAGTAATTTACAAGTTTTGAATGAACGATTTGAGCTTTGAACTTTGTTCCAGTCAACTCTATCACGATTAGATTCTAAATGAAATTTTGTTAGTGCTTTTGAAAGTGAAGTTTTGTAGTGATTTGAGATACCTTGAACGCTCTTAAAAATAGATAAGACTTCACCACGTTCCTCTACTAGAACTTGTACTATAGCTAAAATCCGATTGTTATCTCTTAAGAAAGAATTTTTTTTTCTCTATGAAGCGCAAGGATAATTATCTGTTGATTAATCCATTTAGACTTAGCTAATTTTCCTTTTAGAAATAGAGAAATGAAGCTGAAATAGAGCTGCTGCTAAAGTGGTTCCCTCAATAGAGTGTTTTTTGTTATAGGGGAGAAAAACATCATTTTGTCTTTTTCTCGGATATTATACCTTTTAGCGCAGTTGAATTAAATTCAAATGCATGGCAAAGTTAACTTAAGTGATGTTTTGGGATTTGTTATCAAATAATTTGAAATTATTTTTTTGAATTTAAAACTTAGTTATCACGGAGGATACTTTCCTCTGAGGAACCCGTATAACCTCTATCGATAGACTCTTAATGCATCATCTAATCTTAATGGATTTTGATGATGCTTCTACTTTTTTTAGACTTCGATGAAACTTTTGAAATAGTAACTTTTGACTTACCTCTAACTTGGGATACAGCATCTGAGCTTGATTCTCGCATTAAGAATCAAAAAATCCCCTAAGCATCCTCTAATATCTAGATTCATTAATAGAAAAGATTTTTCATTGTAGGAAAATCCTGGGTGAAATAAAATGATTTTTCATCATCTAAAATTCATTCCAAAGAAGAATTCATAAAGAAAAAAAAATGAAAATGTTCAATTTATGAAATTATAGATGTAAGTGTTGGACATGATGTATGTTCTAGAGGCAATTAGGGTGATATATCTTAATTAGTTATAATGTACAAAAGGTTTTGGATAATTATTAATAATAACTAAGGCATCTTTTTTATTTATCAGTATTTTATTTATTTACGTATCTCGCTGGTATCATATATGTATAGTATTATGTATATGCGCATTGATAAGATAAAGTCCATGATTACTTCATAGCTTAAAAGTACATAGTGGGAGCTATGTAGTGTGAGAATGATAAGTGTATAATTACACTTATTATCATATTAATTTTACACACTAAACACTATAATTTAAGTCATTTTTATACTTCATATAAAAGATTTCACGTGGTATGTAGTTGTTTTTTATGCAAATGCATATACTAGGTAAATCTTGGGAGTAAAATGATCAAAAGTGGAATTCTATGAAAAAATAGTGAAAAAGATGCAAAAAGATGCGTGGAACTTAAAGATTTGGCTTAGGATCGAAGCTGTCAAAGATCGGTGATGTTACAAGGAGAATTTTGAAGAAAAATGCAATTCACGGTTGCGATAATCATTCGCTATCACGACCTGTTCTTCTTCGGAACAGAATTCTGCCAATCAAAGATTCATGGTCGTGACTTGGATGGTTTTCTGGTTTAATCTTCTTAACTACCAACTGCTAGATAATCATGATCAACCGCCATCAACCGTCACAAACTACCAATGAAAAGATACTTATCCGAAGTCAACCAGTCATGAAAAGGTGCCTATCAATTGTGGATTAGATTGAAGCTTCTCAACCAATCATAATGAAGTGATGCAATCATTCACCAATGGATGCGACTCTTCGTTTGGATAAATGCAACCCTTTGAACTCTATAAATAGGGCTTCAAAACCTCACAAATTTCATGGGCATTAGAATGCATGAGTGAAATATAGTGTGTGTATAGATAGAGAATTCTCTACGTTCATAAGTGTTAGCGAGAAAATATTTAAGTGATTCGAATCCTTGTTTCGATCACTAGATTTCTCTATATTCTTGAGCGATTGTTGTATAAGTGTACTTGCAAATCACTTATCAATAAAATTTTTCATTCTTCAATAGTTGTTTGTTCAATATCAGCAAAGAATAGCATTCTAGCGGAGGTTCTGTACGAGCCGAGACTGAATTCAAAGCAGACATAGGAATTGCGGGAATTAACGACTCCCATTAAAGAGTGGATACGGTTTGATCAACTTTAGCTTTCACTTGCATACCTTACAACTTTGCTTTACTTTCTACTTATACTTTCTATTTCGAAGTTTATGATATGTCTATGTGTCATAATGCGTATTTCATGTT
>CATIWQ010134337.1:0-43613 GCA_949673415.1 Euphorbia schlechtendalii | reverse complement strand
ACACTGAGAGACGGCGGATTCGGGTTCGAACCGATCTTAAACGTTTTCGCCTTTTTCTCTTTTTAACCTTTTTCCGGGTCTCAGACTCGGTGCTTTATTTTCTCTGTTTTCAAACACCCCGGTGGACCGCGCCTATGATTCCCGCGCGCTCTCGGCCCACCGCTCCGTGTCGTCCGCTCACATTAGTAAAGTTACAAGGAAAATTCGGAAGCAAAATGCAATTCATGGTTGCGATAACCATTCACGGTCGTAACCTGTTCTTCTTCAGAATAGAAATCTGCCAGTCAAAGATTCATGATCATCACTTGTATATCGAGGTTACGACTTGGATGGTTTTTTTGTTTAATCTTCTTAACTACTCACCAGATAAGAACGATCAACCGCCATCAACTACTAACGAATAGACACCTATCAGAAATCAACCAATCATGAAAAGTGCCTATCCATTTTGGATTAGATTGAAGCTTCTCAACCAATCACAAGGAAGTGATGCAATCATTCACCAATGGACATAACTCTTCGTATGGATAGACGCAACCCTTCAAACTCTATAAATCGGGCTCCAAACCTTATAATTTTGTGCAGTGAGACAAATGGAAAATATTAGAGTGCATGAGAGAAATATAGTGCGTGTATAGATAGAGATTTCACTACATTCATAAGTGTTAGCGAGAAAATGTTTAAGTGATTCGAATCCTTGTTTCGATCATTAGTTTTCTCTATATTCTCGAGCGATTATTGTATATGTGTACTTGCAAATCACTTATCAATAAAAGTTTTAGTTCTTCAATATTTGTTTGTTCAATATTCACAAAGAATAGCAACCTAGCGGAGGTTCTATAGGTGACGAGACCGAATTTAAAGCAGACGCAGGAATTACAGGAATTGACGACTCCCATTAAAGAGTGGATACGGTTTGATCAACTTTAGCTTTCACTTGCATACCTTACAACTTTGCTTTACTTTCTACTTATACTTTCTATTTTGAAGTTTATGATACATCTATGTGTCATAATGCGTATTTCGTGTTAAGTCTTTTATATTAATCAAGTTATATGCATTGGAGTTAATTTTAAGAGTAGTTTCGGGGTAAACAATATCATGTATAATCACTGGATCTGTGATATAACGCTGTTTAGTGAGCCAACATTTTTGGAATGGTAACTTGCTAAATGTGGCTATGTGAGAGCGACCCGTACTAAGAATAGTATTGACGTTGTCCAAGTTTATATAATTGTCTTAATTCTTTTGTGCTAGGTTTAGAAAAGTTATTTCATGTGTTTCTCTACGGTGAATAATTGAGCATCTAAGTATTTTGAACCGAGTCTGTTAGATTAGTTTAGTGAATCATAACATCTTTATTGAACTTGCATGTTTTCTCTGCTATCCTTATTTCGTAGGGAAAATCTATATATTTAGATTCTCTAATCTTTCATATCTATATTACTCATTCTTCATTCTAACCCTCCTATCCAAAACCTTATATTATTTGTTTTCTTTATTTTGTCTTCCTTATTTATCTTTAGACTTGGTTCCTTCCCTGTGGGTTCGATAATTTTTAAAACTACATCGCAACTGTATACTTGCAGTTATCATCATTTTTCTATTTGATAAGAGGTACTGACAACACCTATACTTTACGTGAACAAGTTTTTAGCGCCATTATTATATAGCCAAATCTTGTGAACAAATTATTAAACTTATCAGTAGAAAAGTGATGAACACTATGTTAACAGCTTCTACCCAAAAGTACTGTAGTAGATTGTTGTCACTCAACATGGATCGAGCCATTTCAACTATGGTTCTATTCTTCCTTTCTACAACCCCATTTTGTTGAGGAGTATAAGGAGAAGAGAAGTTGTGGTCACTAACATTTGGTGAATAGTATTCTTCGAAATGAAAATTCTTGAATTCACATCCATGATCACTTTGGATTTTACAAATTTAGTTCTTATTTCATTCATTATTCGATTAATGAGCTTGGCAAAAGATTCATATGTTTCGTCTTTGCTACTCAGCAAGACTACCCAAGTGAATCTCGTGAAGTGATCCACAACCACGAATGAGAATTTCTTACTACCCAAGCTCATAGGCTTAATTGGGCTTAAAAGATCTAGGTGGAGGAGCTCCAAATATTACTTAGTTACTACGTGATTAATTGACCTAAATGATTTCTTAACTTTCTTACCTAGCTGGCAAGTTGAGCAAAGTTTATCCTTCTCAAAGCTAAGACTAGGTAAACCCACAACTAGTTGCATTTTGGCCAGTTTGGGAAGAATGTTCATATTTATATGGCCCAACCTTCTATGCCAAATCCATGAGTTATCCTCCTTAGATACAAGACAAATATTATAGGAGCCAGGGGATAAATCAATCATATACACATTATTAATTCTAGGAGCAAAGAGTATAGTTGAGTTAGTCTTACAGTCAATAACTAAGCAACCTACTGATTCAAATGTAACCTTTCTACCTTTATCACAAAGTTGGGCTACACTAAGCAAGTTGAACTTGATTCCTTTGACCAGAGAAACCTCTTCGATGGAAGGAGAGACACCAACAGTGCCACAACCCACAATCTTCCCTTTGGTTATCTCTGAAGCTGACACTTCCATTTCTTTTGCACTCCAATGAGATGAAATAACTTTCATCTCCCATCATATGCCTTGAGCATCCACTATCCAAATACCACATTCTAGAGTCATCAATAGATCTAAGGCTCACCTGCAAAACAATTACATTTTCTAAGGTACCCGTGCTCTTGAGCTAGGTCCTCCCTTATTAGTAGTGCTTAAGTTACTCCAGTCATACTCATCATAACAATCATTTTTATGCTTACAGAGAATTTTAGCATGTCTAGCTTTGCCACAAAAACCACATACCATTTTTGCTTTAGCCTGGATCACTTTCTTCTTTTTAGAGGAATTCTTCCTCTTAGAATTACAAGTTTGGTTACTCAAAGTTTGACCGTTGGCTGGAGGAGGAACCCATTCCTTCTTCAAAGCTGTTATCTCAGCATTTAACTCATCTAATTGCTTAGTGAGCTTGCTAGCATTACATTCCCGATACTCAGCTTTTTCTTGAAGAAAGTGAATAACAAGAGATAAGGAAGTGATAATGTCTTCCTGATCTTCACTTCTCTTCACTAGCTCTTTGATGTTTTTCCCTGACTTATTAGTCAGCTTCATAACATCAAAGAGTACCGGGCAAACTCTTCAATAGATAAAGGGATTTCAGAATGTACCTCAACTCAAGGAGATTTCCCTTTGCTATGCTTAACTTTAGAGTCAGCAACGGTTTGACTTCTATTTGAGGTAGATGTTGAGCCTTCGCCTCTATCATTATCGATTGCCATTAAGCAGAAATTGGAGGAATCAATTGCTTCTTCATCAAATGATGAAGATTCTTCTGAATCACTCCAGGTGGGAGCAAGTTCCTCATTCTTCTTTGTGAATCTCTTCTTGTATCTGTCCTTCTTGGTCTTTGGATAACTTGATTGGATATGGTCTTTTTCTCCACAGCTAAAGCATTTTATATCTTTGTTGTATTCCTTCTTGAGTCCTTCCTCAACTCCTTGATGGTGCTGAGCTGACTTAATTTTAGTGGGAAACTTCTTCTTGTTGAACTTCCCGTCATTATTCATGAAGCATTTGAAATGCCTGGTAAGAAGGCCATTTCTCATCAGAACCATAGCTGGTGGATTCATTAGATGAATTAGCTTTTAGGATAGTGGCTTTTCCCTCTCTCTCTCCTTGCCTTAACTCCTTTTGGAGTTAATTGTATATTTCATTAGGAACATTTCCTAAGTCAGCAAGGTACCTATCAACTCATTATAGCTGTAGGTTTTAAGATTATGAGCCTCCTCGATTACGCTCTTCTTGGCATCCCACTCTAAGGTAAGAGAGCGGAGAATATTGTTCAACAACTCCTCTTCATTGAATTCCTTGCCAAGCCTCTTTAGTTAATTGACGATGTTAATTAACTTGATATTCATAGCCTAAATACCCTCACTAGCACCAATCTGGAACATCTCATACTCTCTCAGCATGAGATTAATCTTCGAATCCTTGACCTTAATAGTCCCCTGTAGGTAATTTCCAACTTCTTCCAGATTTCCTATGCTATCTTATAGCTTGAGACCTTGTTGAACTTTGTAAGATCTAATGCATAGTGTAAGTAATTGATGGCTGTAGCATTCTCTTTGAGAAGCCTTAGGTCAACATCATCATAGTCTTTTAGATTGATTGGAACAAGTTTCCCATTCTTAACTATAGTAGGAATTTCCGGGCCAAGCTCAATAGCGAGCCATGCTTGCATGCTTTGAGATTGTATAAAGTTTTTCATGCGATTTTTCCAAAACATGTAGTGATTACCATCAAACAATGGTGGCCTGGTTACAGACATTCCCTCCTTCATGAGCACTATCTATCCTGAGCTGGAACTAAAACTGTTGTAAGCCATTTATGGATCTTTAACTCAAAGATGATTAGTTTATAAGCTGAGCACTGCTCTGATACCACTTGTTGGACCTAAACGGCTTAAATAAATAGCAGAGGGGGTGAATGCATTTCTTGGTTTCTTTTTGGATTGTAAAATTATTTTACCAAGTTAAGTTTTTAGAAGCGTGCTGAGCTGGGTAAAAAACAATGAACTGCTAAGCTTTGCTGGCATAGTTTTTCTTCAATCGTTGATGAGTACTTTACTCAGCTTAGATTGATTTTTCAAACAAAAAAATAACAGAGATAGAATGATGTATGAGATGAACATTATAAAGGGAAATGAGAAAGGTTAGAACTTTTACAGCTAAGATTTTATCCTAGTTCGGCCCCAGGCCTACCTCTAGTCTCGAGATTCCTTTTCGAGATTTAATCCACTAGTGATTCATTCCTTCCTTAGGCGGAGAAGCCTTTATAGCGGGTAGAAACAATTACAGAATTAATCTTCCTTTCTAACTACTACTCAATTTACAGTTTGGGTACTCTTCCTAAACTGTCATCAGATTTCTTAAAGAAATTATGAATAGAGGATTTCAACTTATAGAATGTTGAATCCTTTACAATGTTAAATCTTAAATGATATTCTCTTTGTTACTAATAGATATTGATAATGAATGTTTGCTGATTGCTTGATTTAGATTTTCTCGAAGTTGGGAGTATTTGAGCAGAGTTTCAACTCTTATAGAAGTTCGAGGTGATTCACCAAGTTTGAACATCTACTCTAGTCATCTATTTATAGTTGAAGATCTTAGAATTAGCCGTTGCAAACTTCTTGTCCAGACAGCTCTTCAAGATATCCTCTCTCCAAATATTTTGAATTTTAACGTTGAAGATAAATTCTAGGACGTTTAGAGATAGAGATTTCAAACGTTGAAGGGCAAGATTAATCCGTTATCCCAAAGCGTCAAAAACACTTTTGTCTTCAAGAAATCCATTTTGATTGAGAGGCATGCGAGTTACAATGTGGAATTATTCGTTGACTTGCCGATGTTGCAGAGTTGCGCGGAGATACTGAGAAATGACACATGTTAGAGGATTCCTTTTATCTTGGACTTTAATGAGGAATCTCCAACATTCCGTATTGAAACCTTTTGTTTATGAGGACCATTGGAATATCTTCTCTAATTTCAGCACTTTTTCTTCTGAAAAGTATCAAAGGAATATTCTATTTCTCAAAGAAACTGTTAGCAACACAAGTGTCAAATATTTCTCCAAGTGTCAAGGATATACAACTTTTCTCTCAATAAGCTAACTCAGCAAAGTTGAGTGATATCTTATAAAGAATGTAATACTAAGCTCAACTCAGCTTTTCTTAATCCAAGCCATAAATTAATTAATTACTCAGTAAACTGAGTTGTTTTTCCTTAAACAAACTCAAGTAAACTTTATTAATTAAGAGTATACTTAGTACTCAATTAATTTCAGTTAGTTTGTTATTTCCAAAACTTTTTAAGTACTGTGAAGTACTATTAACTTGGGTTCAACACAATGATGTTTGGGATCTAGTTCCTAAGCCTAATGGAAAATCAATCATTGGCACCAAATGAGTTTTTAAGAACAAGCTTGATGAAGATGGCGTTGTTGTTAGAAACAAGGCCAAGCTTGTTGCTCAAGGCCACAACTAGCAAGAAGGCATAGATTATAATGAGACCTATGCCCCTGTAGCTCGACTAAAAGCAATTAGGATCCTTTATGATTTTTTTATCAAATTTGAACTTCAAGTTGTTTCAAATGGATATCAAGAGTGCATTCTTAAATGGCTTCATTCAAAAGGAAGTGTATATGCGCCAGCCTCCAAGCTTTGAAGATGCGAAGAATCCTGAGCATGTCTTCAAACTAAAGAAAACTCTCTACGAATTGAGTAAGAACCTCATTCTTTGTATGAAAGGTTGACTAACTTCCTACACAGTAAAGATTATGAAAGAGGAAAAGCATATACAACTCTATTTATCAGGTGAAAGAAAGAAGATGTGTTGCTTGTTGTGAGTGGACAATGTTTTTGAGACCCGTGTGGTCACTATGAGGCGCTAACCCTGTGAAATGGGGTATGGGGGGTTTTATGAATAATGAAATGAGAAAAGAAAAGCTATCAACGTCTCGCCTACGTTGTTACAGAGTCATCACCTAGATCAGCTCTTTTGAGAAATTCAGTACAACCTAGATCCGTTAAGCCTAAATCGCACTGTAGTAAAGAGATTTGGATTCGAATGAGTTACCTACTTCATCATTATTTAAGTTTTATTTACAAGGAAGCAACCACCTTTAGGACATTTTGACTTATTTTTAATCATTTTCGGTTCATATTAGAATTAATCATACACATCATACGAAAAGCAATAAATAAAGTGATAAATAAATAAAAGAAAACAATAAATAATGTAAATATGAGGCTTCTAACCTAAAGGGGGTAGGGTAAATAATAATAAAAACCATGGGGTAATATGCAAACGATCCTAAATACAAATGATCTACAAATACATTTTATTTACAACTACGATACTTGAAAGAAAATAATACCCTAACATACATCTAACCTAAACTACCTGCATCCACAAAGGTTAGCATGAGATATATCACAACATCATTGCACAGTTAGTTAACCAAATAAGACTTGATTAATCATGCAAATCGGTTAGATTAGGGTGAATCTTGTGCTAATGGATTTAAACATGGGGAATTTGGGTTCCCCATCCACTTTTATCGTAAAATAACTGATTTGAGACTCGATTAACCAAATTTTATTATTTAATATTTAATCATGGTATAAATATGATTGGTTATTGAGGAAAAATGGATTTCCCATCGTGTGAGGCCTAAAATAGTAATAGCGAGTAGGAAAAGGAATAAACTAGGCCCAAAATACAAAAGTAATAGAAAATAAAACACAAAACCATGCCAAAGAGACTCCAATAGCTAAAAGTCTTACCTCTCTTATGTGAATCTGCAAATTTTTAGTCGAAAACACCGAAGAAAGAGATCTTGAAGTCTTTTTGTAGTCAATTCAATTGGAAAATGCAGAAAAGAAAATGTGAGGGGAATATGAAATTCGAGAGTTAGATTTTTTGTTTCTAACTCAAACCCGAAAGGAGGAGGGAGTTTCAAAAAAAAGTGCCGGAAAGTGAATGAGTGAGAATTTCCTATCTTTTTTCCCAAAAAATCCCTAAGTCTCTCTCTAGAATTTTCTCACTCTAAAAACTTTTCCCCAAAGAGGAAAGTTTCCCTTGAAAATTCTTGTTTTTGGCTTTTATAATGGTTGGTAAAAATCGTAATTTAGTGAAGAGGGAAGGGTATTTTTTGGACAAAAATTATAAAAGAAAGGGTAAAAAAATTGTATTGGGCAACAAGTTCGTCAAGACTTGTCCAAACAGTTGGGCCCGACCCTGATTGTCCAGGATTGGCCCAATTTAGGCCGGTCTTGGCTAGAACCGACTTGCCTGTGCATGCCGGAACCGACCCCAAATAAGGCCGGTAACAGGCCAGTTTGACCAAGATGGGTGGCTAAAAAAACTTCTCTTTCTCGTTTTATTTAATTTTAATTAATTTAATTATTTAACTATTATTTGACTTGTTTTATGGTTTTTTGGGTTGATTTTGGCTTGGTTTTGAATGGTTTTGGTTTCTCAAAGACCCAAGGATCTCCTCCAAACATCTCAAAACCTCAAAGCAGATCATTATAAGTAAAGAGGCAAGTGAAAATGTTTCTCATCATAACTTCGCGAGAGGCACCGAGAATCCCATGCTTACAAGCTACCCCTCGTGTGGTCACTACTGATATAAGTCAAAATGATACACGAAAAGAACAAGGTATAGAATCATACTTGAGCCGGCATGACTTGGTTTAAGTTGACCTCGGAACATGGAAGATCACCACACTCCTTGGAACTTTGATGTGGTTGACTTCCAGGTTTTCAGTGCCTAGTCATCTTCCTAAGGTTGGTTAGATTATCTTCCAAGTTTTCAGTGCCCAGTTGTCAAGGTTGACTTCTAGTTTTTAGATACTAGTTGCCTTCCAAGTTTGGTTGAGTCATCTTCGTGCTGCTCAAGACCTTTGGTCTCCACCCGGACCCCATGAAAAAGATTAGATTAATACCTAGTTGACGAGGTTGACTTCCAAGTTTTTAGTGCCTAGTTGCCTTCCTAGATAGGTTGAGTCATCTTCCAAGATTTTAATACCTAGTTGACGAGGTTGACTTCCAGGTTTTTAGTTCCCAGTGGCCTTCCAAGATAGGTTGAGTTATCTTCTAGGATTTTAGTGCCTAGTTGACAAGGTTGACTTCTAGGATTTTAGTGCCCAATTGTCTTCCAAGATAGTTTGAGTCATCTTCTAGGTTTTTAGTGACTAGTTCACGAGGTTGACTTCTAGGTTTTAGTGCCTAGTTACCTTCCAAGACAGGTTGAGTCATCTTCCAAGTTTTTAGTACCTAGTTGACGAGGTTGACTTCTAGGTTTTTAGTGCATAGTTGCCTTCCAAGAGAGGTTGAATTATCTTCTAGGTTTTTATTACCAAGTTGACAAGATTGACTTCCAGGTTTTTAGTGCCTAGTTGCCTTCCAAGAGAGGTTGAGTCATCTTCCAGGTTTTCAGTTCCTAGTGACTTCCCAAGGTTGATGATTTTTTGTTTCCAAGATTTTGTGCCTAGTTAATGAGGTTGACTTCTAGGATTTTGTACCAGTTATCTTCTTGAGCTTGATGATTGTTGGTTCCAAGATTTTTACCCACCTGACAAGGTTGACTTCAAGGATTTTGTACCCAGTTGTCTTCCAGAGGTTATTTGATTGACTTTGACATTAAGTATCGAAGTTATCCTTAGAACATAGAAAGCTGTCGTGCTCTTTGGAAATCTCTGACATGGTATTTTTCGATCTTACAAAATTTACCTAGAATTAAATGATGCTGAAGTTGAC
The DNA here is from genome assembly GCA_949673415.1 of Euphorbia schlechtendalii. NCBI lineage: Eukaryota > Viridiplantae > Streptophyta > Magnoliopsida > Malpighiales > Euphorbiaceae > Euphorbia > Euphorbia schlechtendalii. Next base: position 34,213 of record CATIWQ010134337.1, on the reverse strand, counting down.
CTGAGAACATGGAATTTTCCAGCTATCTTTGGAACCATAACATGGAGCTTTCCCGATTTTCAAGATCTCTTATAAATTATGAGTGTTGAAGTTAACCCCAGAACATGGAATTTTTCCACTCTCTTCGGATCCCCAACATTGAGCTTTCCTGATTTTCGAGACCTCTTGGAATTAGACTAGTTTAGTTGTGGAAACCTAAAAATGCAATAGAGTGATATTTCAGAAACAAAATATCTCACCCCTTAAATCAAGTGTTAAAATGAAGAGCAACTGAATTGAGTTGAAGAAATTCAGCCTGTTCCAAAAATTTTATAAAGGCCCCTTTGAAAAGATTGAATTTTCCCCTTGCATGAGTATCTAGCTTTGATTTCCTAGGAGATACGGCTCTTTTCAAGTTGTAATTTCTTGGGAGAAAAGATTTAGGAAGTAATATTGAGTGAATTAAGGGATATGTGGTGATTGGTAGAGAAAGTGGGGATGAAATTGATTTTATTAGTAAGAGGTGTGCAAGGCTTTGATTTTCAAAATGTGGTTGAAAAAAACTACATATCAGACAAAAGTAATTATGAAGTTAGTAGTGTTTGAAGGCATATTTTAACTCCTTGATTGATATTGTGGAAGCATATATTTGTAAATCGAGTCTAAAATAAATTATTTTCCGATAAAAGCACACGGGGAACTTGAATCCCTCATGTTTAAATCCATCAGCACATAATTCACCCTAATCTAATCTATTTACATGATTAATAAAGTCTTATTTAGTTAACTAACTGTTCCATGATGTTGTGATATATCTTGTACTAACCTTTGAGGATACAAGTAGTTTAGGTTAGATGTATGTTAGAGTTTTATTTTCCTTCGGGTATCGCAATTGTAAATAAAATGTATTTGTAGATCATTTGTATTTAGAACCATTTGTAAATTACTACATGGGTTGTATTATTATTTACCCTAACCCTTTTTGGAAGCCTTGTATTTACATTATTTATTGTTTTCTTTTATTTATTTATCGTTTTATTTATTGCTTTCTACATGTGTATGATGAATGCTAACATAAACAAAAAATGATTAGAAATAAATCAAAAGCTTTTCAATTTTTTTAATTTTTCATAAAACCATCACACCCCATTTCACGGGGCCGGTGCCTCGGGGTGATCGCGCGAGTCTCAAAAACATTGTCCGCTCATAGTGGCGACTCTGCTTAGGATCGTTTTTCTTTTTTAAGCTTAAAAGTTTAAAAGATTATGATGAGAATTGAAAAGTTGTTAAATGATTTTTTTCCACCTTTAAAATATTTCAAACAAAAGCATATGCATTAGATGAATTAGCCTTAAGGTTAGGGAGCCCTATTTTTACCGTGAAGTCATGAAATTATCACTTGTGACCTCATGAGGATCGAGGATACCTAGTGTGCTGATCACTTGTTGCCATATCTCATGTACCTCCCTCATTCACACATAGTTGGGTAGAGGCTTTGAGTGTATCGTAGTGCAACAAGAATCTTCTACATAAAAAACCCTTGTGACTAAACTCATATAGCATCACCATAGTAACTTCCCTTAGGTATACCAAAACATCTCTATGTGCATCATGCAGGTTCGCTCCTTGAGACCTTTGTGGTGTCAAGATGGCCCAAACTTAGATTTAGAAGTCGAAACCTTTATTCCAAAAGAGGCGTATGGTTGGAAGAATTTTATATGATTAATCACTTTTCCATTGACTATATGCTATGTGTTTAATCGCTTTTCCATCCACTACATATGCAAATAAATCATCATCTCACACCATGTATATCATACTAACCACATTCTTTTATATAAACACTAACTTACGCATACACTCATTCTTTTATTAGTTTAAGGTTTTAGAAAGTTCATGAAGTACAATGACATCACGAACAAAACCTATACATCATAATATACCACATCGGTATACGTTAGTCATAAAGACGCTCGAGGTCGCGCTGCCTTAGGGAAAGCATCAACATGTCATATCCTAACATTTACGATACCCCATAGGCATCTGACACTCTAGCCAACTTGAGTCATGTACTCAACTCATTCATTTCACCACATTGGTGATACCAAATGAACATCAACATCAACATCAATTCATTCATTCATTTTATTCATTTATCATAAAGGGTATAACACATTATCTTACCAAAAAGTAAAGTTCTCATTTAGTCGTGACATAAGGATGTCACTGTGGTAAGGCTTACCACCCTTTACACTCTTGTTTCAAGGTAAACAAGATCATTCCATTTATTCCATTCAAGCTCATCCTTGGAGAGAGATCACATTGATCTTTCTCAACCTCCATAGCCAAAGGTTGGGATATCATTTCATCGCTTCATGAGGGTTCTAAAAATCTTTAGGAATCATAAAATCATTTTGTTTTGTCATTCTTTTATTAGTTTAGGGTTTTAGAGTGCTCATGAAGTATCATGAAAACATGAATAAAACCTCTAAGCATAATGAAATACCTCTTCGATGTTCATAAACCATAAAGATGATTGAGGTCGCGTCACTTTAAAGAATGCACCAACATGACATATCCACTCATTTGCGATGCCCAATCAGCATCCGAACCTTCGCTCGATTGAGTCAAATGCTCAATTCAAACATTATTTAATTCATCAATTTACACAACATACAGGTAGAACACATTGTTTTACCAAAAAAATAATGATCTACACACCTCAAGTTATCGTAACATGGGAATGTTACCATGGTAAGGCATTACCACACTTTCCTTACCCACACTAAAAACTCAACATTCAACTGTACTTCACGATTGCCATTAGATTAATAGAGAATTTATATTACATGGAGACCCATAGGCCGATCCTAACTTCATCGAAGACTACTTTACCTTATTAGAGTTTTGGCTTTTAGAGAAACTAGCCTTGGTCCATGAGCCGAGACAATCTTATGAGAAGTACAAGGTCATCCATTACGGTGAGAGAGGACTCTACATTTCTAACCACCATAGACTGATGGTGGATGATTGGGTACAAATCATAAGAGGGTTTATAGATAGCCATATCTGCTAGGTTTATCCTGGTAGAAGGTTATTGACTTTGCTACCCACGTTCATGCTTACGGTGTCCAACTGCTCAGATTGTAGTGCATCACTTCCTATTCTCCAGCATGGCCTTGTCAATAGTATGGAAAGACTTAGCAAGTGCCTAGGGATTCTTGGCCTACTCATGCTCCCACTTGGGACCATAGATTACCAGATCATATCCTTGAGAGATGGGCTTGACACACTTCTTTCGTTACACTAGACCATACCGGTTGACAGACCACTAAGACTAATGTATACTGCTAGAAATGGCTTCAGGAGATTCGAAAGCTCACTAACCCAGTGTGAGTGAACGATATTCGACCTGCGTGGTCGTTGTGAGGCACTGGCCCCGTGAGATGGGGTATGGGGTTTTCGAAAAAGAAAGAATAGTTTGAAAGAGTGTATGAAAATGGATTTCATGCTTTACAGACCTAAGACCTAAATCTCTAGCCTATATTACAGAGTCACCACCCAGAACAGCTCTTGTGGGAAAATTTTATGCAACTTAGATCCATTTACCTAATCTATACCATAATACAGAGATTCGAGTTCTGATGAGTTACTTACTTTGTCGTAATTTGATTATTTTATTGTGCATGCATAAAGTGGTAAATAAGCAAATTGCAAAAAGTAAACATGTAGGAAAGTAAATGCACCTAATCTATGGGGGATTAATTACAATTTGGGATGGGGGATACAAATCTCCTAAATACATCGGGATCCAAGGGATACAATTGCCTAGAATACATCGATATCTAATAAATAATACAATTGAGTTCAAAATTTAAATGCGATACCTGAAGGAAATTAAATCTTATCATTCATATAATCCTAATCTACCTGTACCCATAAAGGTTAGCACAACTAATATTGCACATGACAAGTAGTTGCAAATATGTTCGATTTGATTTTTCACGAGACCCAAGTGGTCTAATTTAAAACAACAAGAGATTTAAAATTCTTTCATTTGGAAAAGGTTCATTTTATACACATAAATGTTTAATCATTTTTATTTAGTTAAAATGCCGCATGCGAACGTTTCGTCGGGTCGGTTATCTGGGAACTTGGGTTCCCTACATTAGGTTTCCTAACACACTTCATAGTAATGTTAGCAAAGTAAAGGATAAAACAAACAATAAAATGGTATCATCGAACCCATTAGGAAAGGGGAATCATTAAAGTTAGTAAATAATATCCTAGTAAAGGGGAACAAACTTCAATCGCTCGAACACCTATTGAACCGATTTCGAGTTTTTAAAAATTCTCAAGTATGTATTTTATGTTACTAAAAACTTAAATTTTAAGTTTGATTAGTCACCAATAACCCTTTTGAATATAAAATGATAGTTAAGAATTTCCGAACATTATGTCTACACTACAATGCTGTTAACGATATCGGGATGATGTTAATGGCATTGCAGTGATAGAAAACAACCATTATTTATAATTTTTTTTAAACACCAAACACATACATCAAACATAAACATGTAAAGCACAGCTCTGGGAACTCAGAGGCTCACCTCGTAGTCATGAATCCACTTCGCTAAGGTCCATGAATTCTCCGAAAAGCCACCCTTTGTTTCTTTGGTTCGGTTTGCGGTTTGGTTGATGAAAAGTGTTTGAATGAAGAGTAAGAGCTACTCTTTGAGGGAAGATAACAATCCCATAATGTTAATCTCAATAAGAGGAAGAAAGGAAGTAGTAATCATTCTCCTTTAATCTTAGACTTTGAAAAGGAGAAAATGAAAATCTAGCTAACTTTGTGAAAAAGAGGGGAAAGTATTAGAAATGTGTGGAAATACTTACCAAAACCACCTATACTAAGTTCTATTGAGTTAGAACTTAGTGAAAGTAGTTGAATAAATGATAAATTCTAGTTTTACTCACTTTCCAAACTCAAGTCTTTTGTAAGAACTAATCCTCAAACTTGCTTAAACAATCCCAAATATCCCAAGTTCATGCCATTTCCATGAACTTACACTCACTAACTTGAAACTCTAAGTAACTATGTGCTTAAATACTAAACTTAGTTTCTAAATACCCAAGAACACTTGAAATTCAAATTTTCAACTTTAAAACTCTTGTTTTTTTACCTTAGTGCATAAAAATGAGCTCTCCTCAATCTCTGAAACTCATCTCTAACTTAAAGAGCTCAATTCAATCCAAAGTGAACTTAGTTCTAGGCTAGGTCATACTTTCTGGTGGTTAATCAAGAAAGTAATCCATAGAAGATTTTAGGTTTATAAAGTTTATAAAAGAAACCTAGTATCTGAGTTTAGAACATTACCAGTTGATGCGTGCTTTCTCCTTCTTTGGTAGTGGTGTTACCTTAGAGCAATTCGGTAGAACTTTGTTAGCACGAGCTTCCAAACTAGGATAGCCTCTATGATTGATCCACAAGGATCTTCACCGACCAAAACCTCATTGAGAAAGAACCCGTTAGCAAACAGTATTTGCCAGACCGCTCAAAGACTAACCCAAAAATAAATTGAGAAGGCTGACTTTAGAAAGGGCCTTCAAAAGAATTCTTTGTTATTTAGAGAAACTCATGAAGGATCTCACACAACGAAGGAAGAAAATGATTTTGAACTCAAAGAGAAAAGCTGAGCTAAAGTGTTGAATAAAAAGGAGCTGGAGGCCTATATATAGAGAAAAAGGGAGAGTATTAGACTCCCCCTCAAACTTAAAGTGGGATGGGAATATTCCCATCACACTTAGCAGGTTTGTTGCATGGGTCACTAGGACCCGTAGGCTAACCCTTGAGTCCAATGAAAGGCAAGCCCATACTTGTGGGCTGCCCGCGTAGCCTAGCGAGCTTGTGCTGCAAGCATAAGCAAGCGTTTCCATGGGCAGTTCTTGCGGGCTTATAGCCTGCTAGCACGTGTAGGCTTACCCCGCTTGCTCATGGGGCAGCCGCGTATGCCCCACTCTAAACTACCTATGTTCGTTTGGGGCCCACTCGCAATGGGAAAAATCCCTTAGTACCCACTATGCAATTTTTCCCTATTTTTTTCTTTATTCCCTTTAATTATTAATTAGGTCTAACCAATTAATAATTCTTCTAATGAATTTGACAACCATATATTCTCAGCATAGACCCAGTCTATAGGTTCTTTACTTAGTCCGATAATGACCCAAAGTGTGTGACCTCATAGGATCCCAAAGTATTGAGCCATTAGAGGTTAACCTAAACTTGGCATCCCATTTGGGAACCTTTAGGCTCAATGTTCTAGACTGATATGGAATTGATAACTCTAGACTATCAAATGGGCTTTCTAGCGAAGGTGTATGATCCTTCGATATTTGGAACATCACGTGCTTGTTACTTGATCCGGTTCTGTAGTAATAACCAATACAATACACTCCTTCCATCAGGTTAAGTGCCATCTAGTTTATTGAGCTCGAATTAAGTGTCAGCTCATGTAATAGTTGTAGCTATCCTGGAATTAGACTTGTTCATGAAGAACACCACTCAACCATTAAGTATTAAGATTGACTAGAAAAACCCATTCTATCAATCTTATACTTTGATAAGAGATTTATGAGTGTGTCACTTCAACAAGGGGCCCTAAGGTACATCTCCCACTATATCACTATATTAGGAGCGATGGATCCCATCTTGGCTACTCGGATTACTAACATGTGATCATCACTATACCCGTAGTCACCTATATCATCTTGATCGCCAAGGTATGAATAAGTATGATCGAAAGTTTAGCAACTCCTACAAAAGGTAACTAGTATCTCAGGTCTGACGATACTTGCACTGCTATTGTAATAAGATATGACACCAACACATGGATATACTCATTTCTGAGTGTCTATCTTATAGTGGTCTCCAATGTATTACCTAAATAGATTCATGAGTTAACTCAAGGTACCACCTTCAGCTCGTGAGATCGACTACTTGGATCGAATCCAAGGAATAAGCCTACACATGCTAGTTTGTCCATTCCATTGATGTCCAATCTCAATGAAACTTTGACTAGGGATATTTAGACTATTCATAGTAACATGTATATGCAATTCTCACACCACATAGCTCCCACGATGATCTCGTACTTTTACTCTATGAAGTAGTCATGAACTTTGTCCCATCAATGTGCATATACATATTTAATACTATACATATATGATACCAGCGAGATACATAGATAAATTGAAAGTACAGATAAGTAACAAAGATGTTTTAATTATTATTAATAATAATTCGAAACCATTTGTACATTATAGCTAATAAAGATATATAACCCTAATTTATCACCCTAACAATCTCCCACTTGCACTAGAGCCAATTACCCATGTGCCTCATGCCATACTCGTTAACATGCTGGTAATGTTAACTTGAGTTAATGGCTTAGTTAACCCATCTGCTAGATTTTGATCCATCGGGATGTATTCTAAACTTATATTTTTTCTAGTTACCTCTCCCCAATGAGATGGTACTTTTTGAGTATATGTTCATTTTTGTGATGAGACTGTGGTTCCTTTGCCCGAGCAATAGCCCCATTATTATCTTAATATATCACTATTGGATTTATAATGCTAGACACCAGACCAAAATCACTAATAAATCACTTAAGTTAGATAACTTGTTTAGCCACTTTTAATGAAACTAAATACTTAGATTCCATGGTTAAATCGATAGTTGTATCTTGTTTAAAACTTTTTCAAAAAACTGCCCCACAGTTTAACATAAATACCTGACTAGGACTTATAATCATCCCTGTCTGATTGAAAACTCATGTCTGCATCCCTTTAGAATGAGATCACCTTCTCCATATAATAAAAACATATCCTTAGTCCTACGGAAGTACTTAAGGATAGTTTTAACGGCCATCAAGTGCTTCTCACCTGGATCAGATTGAAATCTTCTCATGACGCTCAACACATGTGAGACGTCAGGCCGAGTGCATACCATATCATACATGATAGAACCTATTGCTGAGGCATGAGATATTCTATTCATGCGCAATCTCTCCTCTTGTGTTCTCGGAAACTCAGATTTAGAAAGATTAATCCCATGAGACATTGGGAGATAACCTTTTCTTGACTGCTCAAGGTCAAATCTAACCAAAACCTTGTCTATGTATGTACTTTGCGAAAGACCTAGCAGCCTTATGGATCTATCTCGGTGGATCTTTATACCAAATATAAAAGCTACTTCTCCAAGGTCTTTCATGAAGAACTTCTTTGAAAACCATGACTTAACTGTCTAAAGAAAAGGAATATCGTTTAGTATCAATGTTATGTCATCGACATATAATACAAGGAAAATGATCGCACTCCCACTAGCCTTCTTATATACATAGAGCTCATTAGCATTTGAACATAAACCAATTTCTCGAATTATCTTGTCAAACCAAATATTCCAAATCGATGCTTGCTTCAGTCCATAAATGGACTTCTTCCACTTGTATACCTTTGAGCCATCCTTGGATGTAAAACCCTCGATTTGTACCATAAACACATCCATGCCCAGATTCCCGTATCTTCACATCCATCTACCAAATCTCATAATCATAATGAGCAGTGATGGCAAGGAGTATCCTGATAAAATTAGCATGACCACCGGTGAGAATGTTTCATCATAATCAATGCCTTCTTTTTTAATGTACCCTTTTGCAACCACCCTTACCTTATAGGTAACCATGTTACCATCTATGTCAATTTTCTTCTTGGAAACCACTTACATCCTATGGGCTTAATGCCACTTGGAACATCAATCAAGCTCCAAACTTGATTTTCATACATGTAGTCCATCTCCGACCTCATGGTTGTAAGCCATTTGTCAAATTGTGAGCTTTTCATTACCTCCTTGTAAGTCCTGGGCTTATCATCTTCCATAAGAAAGGGATGTTTATCATCATTGATGAAAAACCCGTATCGCTTGGGAGCGATTTGAGCTCGGCTTGACCTACACAATGTCAGTGTTATAGTAGGTTGATCCATGCTTACACTAACTTGTGTAACATGTGTAAGTATAATCAGTTGATTGTCTGTTTGATCTTCTTAAGTGCATAACTCAAGATTGCTCCCACTAGCTTTCACAAGTATATGCTCCTTCTTGAGGAATTGAACATTTCTAGAAATAAGGACTTTTTGTTCCTTGGGATCAAATAAGGTATACCTATAGTTTCCTTAGGGTAACCTACAAACAAACACCTATCAAACTTAGCACCCAGCTTATCTAAACTCATCCTCTTTACGTAAGTAGGACATCCCCAAACTCTCAGGAGAGAAAGAGCGGGTTTCTTACCATGCCATAATTCGTATGGAGTTTGATCAACTAATTTAGAGGGCACTCTGTTTAGAATATAAACTGTGCTCTCAAGTGCATAAACCCAAAAGGATATGCTGAGTTCTACTTAGCTCATCATGCACTGAACCATATCGAGTAGGGTTTGATTTCTCCTTTTTGACACTCCATTGTATTAGGGTGTATAAGGAGGTGTCCACTGGGATAAAATACCATTATCCCTTAGAAAATCCTGAAAATCTTGGCTTAAGTATTCACTGCCTTGACTAGATTGAAGGGTCTTGACACTTTTCCTAAGCTATTTCTCTACTTCTGTTCGGAACTCTTTGAATTTCTCAAAAATTTCAAAATTATGCCTCATAAGGTACAAATAACCATATCGCAAGTAATCATCGATAAAAGTTATGAAGTAGAAGAAACACTCATGTGTCTTAACATTCATTAGACCACATACATTGGAATGTATTATTTCCAAAGTACTAGCGAAACGTTGTCCCTTTCCTTTCAAAGGTTTCTTAGTCATCTTCCCCTTTAAACAAGGTTCGCACGCACCATAGGATTCCCATTCCATTGGGCCTAAGTCAACACATTTGTGTAACTTAGTTAAGCAAGTCTCATTTATATAGCCCAGATGACAGTGCCATAAGTATGAGGATTTCTCATTATCTAATCTCGATTTCTTAGCAATGTTCATATTTAGAATTTTGATTTTAGTATCTAAAACATAAATGCCATCCACTGATATTCCACAAGCATAAAGAATATTATCACATCGAATTTGATATTTATTATTAGAAAATAAAATTTCAAATCCCTTTGTCGCTAAAAGTGCAATAGAAATAATATTCTTAGTGACAATAGGAATATAATAGCAATTGTTCAAAACTAATTTGGTTGAACCAATTTTCCTTAGTAGGTAGCATCCATAGCCACTCATAATGACCCCCCACTATCGTAGGTTAAGCCAGAATAAGATAAACATAGTTGTAACATGTCCATTTACATCTTATGCAATTACTAATCCATTTGAGTTCTCTTTTTCGATACGTGCGTACCCAATTGTACGACCCCTCAAATGTGTCTCCAAACTAGCATTAGCTCTAATAATACGGACAACAAACCCATTTCAGTTAAGGCATTAACCCTATCTAGTCTCATGACCAAACACATGTTAAGGGAAGGCATGTTGTACATGTGCTTACATCCGTTAATAAGGTTCATATCACGACTTATGATGGGAAGACTATATACTACCTTATTATTGTTATGGGGATTTTATTGGTGTCACTGGTCTCACCCTGCAAGTATACAGTTACAATGTAGTTTTAAAAGATATCGATCCCACAAGGAAGGACTGGCTCTAAAGATCAACAAGAAAAATGGAATAAAGAAAATAAAATATTTTTGGATTTTAGTTGGGAGGATTAGAATAAAGAATGGATAGATATATGTATGGAAGACTAGAGATTCTAAATATATAGATTTTTCCTACGAAATAAGTATAGCAAAGAAAACATGCAAGTTTAACAAAGTTATAATGTTCACTAGATTAATTTAACGTAATCGGTTCTAGACACTCAGATGTTCAATGATTCAAGTAGAGAAACACATGAAATGACTTTTCTAAATCTAGTGTAAACGAATTAGGACGATTATATAACCTTGGACAACAATATTACTATGCTTAGTACAGGTCGCTCTCACATAGCCACATTTAGCAAGTTACCATTCCAAAAATGTTGGCTCACTAAACAGCATTAAAATCACAGATCTAGTGATTATACACAATCTCGTTAATCCTGAAACTACTCTTAAAGTTAACTCAAAGGCATATAACTTGATTAATATAAAAGACTCACCCCGAAACTACTCTTAAAGTTATGACACATAGATATATCATAAACTTAGAAATAGAAAGTATAAGTAGAAAGCAAAGCAAATTTGTAAGGTATGCTAGTGAAAGCTAAAGTTGATCAAACTGTATCCACTATTTAATGGGAGTCGTCAATTCCCGCAATTCCTGCATCTGCTTTGAATTAGATCTCGGCCAGTACAGAACCTCCACTGGGATGCTATTCTTTATGAATATCGAACAAACGAATGTTGAAGAATGAAAACTTTTATTGTTAAATGATTTGCAAGTACACTTATACAACAATCGCTCGAATATGTAGAAAAATCTAGTGATCGAAATAAGGATTCAAATCACTTAAACATTTTCTCGCTAACACTTATGAACGTAGCGAAAAGTAAATAATTTCTCTCTCTATCTACGCCCACACTCTATCTCTCACTTTTCTAATTCCAATGCCACACCATGCACTGCATGAAATTTGTAAGGTTTGGAGCCCTATTATAGAGTTCGAAGGGTTGCGTCTATCCAAACGAAGAGTTATGTCCATTGATGAAATATTGTATCACTTCATTGTGATTGGTTGAGAAGCTTTAATCTTATCCACAATGGATAGGCATCTATTCATGATTGGTTGACTTCTGATAAGTGTCTTTTCATTGGTAGTTGATGGCGGTTGATCATTCTTATCTAGCGATTGTTAGTTAAGAAGATTTGACCAAAAAACCATCCAAGTCGTGACTGCGATATACAAGTTGCGACCGTAAATCTTTGTTTGACAATTTTCTGCTTCCGAGGTGTATTAAGTCGCAACCGCGAATTGTTGTCCCGACTCTTAATTGTGTTTTTCTTCAGCATTCTTCTTGTTACTTCACAGATCTTCGATAGCTTCGTTCCTAAGCCAAATCTTTAAGTTCCACGCATCTTTTCGCACCTTTTTCACTCTTTTTACTTAGAATTTCACTTTAGATCATTTTACTCCTAAGATTTACCTAGTATCCACATTTTCACCAAAAACAACTACATACCACGAGAAATCTTTTATATGAAGTATAAAAATGACTTAAACTATAGTGTTTTGTGTGTAAAATTATATTGATAATAATTGTAACTATACACTTAGCAGGCACTAATGAAGAAACAGGGATGAAGAGGATTGGGTAAGGACCATCAGGGAATTATCGGGGCCATCAATCCTATTCTAATCTCCCCTAGATTAGGTTTGGGTTTCGCCCCAAACCAGAAGATGTATAAGCATAAGAGGCCACTATTCTGCAACATGGTGAGCGTGTTGAATTTGAATGGTAGCTGGCAAGTTGATTGAGCTGCCTGAAGAACCCCTATTACCTAAAGAAGAGCAAGTTATTGCCCTGGAGATGACCAAAGCTGAGAGTGACTAGTCTGAACCCGAGAAGGAGGAGGAGCTCGAGGATGTATTCACAATGTTTACAAAGGCCAACACTAAGCTGATGAATAAAAGAGTCGATACTCGAGATCAGGTTGTATCTTATAAATTCAAACTCCTGGCAGAGAAGCTTGCTCAGGCCACGCTAGAAGAAGAAGTGGTTCCCGACACACCTATCATGACAACTGAAGACCCTCTACATGTGGAGGAGGAAAATAGTGATGTAATTTTGAACATTTCCAATGTTTTTAACAATTATGCCTATGAGGCCCACATAATGAAATAAAATGATTTTGCTTACTTATTTGATGTTATGCCAAATGGCACCATGCATTCATGTGATCATACGGATAACGTCTTTAACATACATGACACATAATTAAATGAAGTTAACTTGGGTACAAATGAATCACCAAAAATGGTAACAATACGGATAACGTCTTTAACATACATGACACATAATTAAATGAAGTTAACTTGGGTACAAATGAATCACCAAAAATGGTAACAATTTCCAATGATTTGACTCTTGATGAAAAAAGAGAGATAATAAATGTACTTAAATGTCACGTGGTAGCCTTCGCTTGGTCATATGATGACATGCATGGGGTGGATAGAAAGATCAAAGAACATCATATCCCAATGAACCCTCTGATCATACCAGTCAAGCACAAGCTGCGCCACTTAAGACTTGAATGGGCAGAAAAGGTTAAGTTAGAATTAGAAAAGCACATCGAGGCAAAGTTTTTGGAGGTAATCGAATACCCGACATGGTTGGCCAACATCATCCCAATTGCAAAGAAGGATGGTAAGGTTAGAGTCTCCGTAGATTTTAGGGATCTGAATAAAGCCTCCCCAAGGATGACTTCCCCCTATCCTGCATAAATGTTTTGGTCGACAGTGTAGCTATGTACTCCTTCATGGATGAATTTTCAGGTTATAACCAGATCCTAATGGATATAATGGACAAGTTCAAGACAACATTCATCATAGAATGGGGTGTATACTATTACAAGGTAATGCCATTCGAATTGAAGAACACCGGGGCAACATACCAGCGGGCTGTGGCAACTTTGCTTAATAACATGATCCATAAGGAGGTTGAAGTATACGGAGATGATATGCTTACCAAATCTCACACCACAGAAGAGCATCTAGCTATGTTGGATAAATTTCTTACTAGGATCAAAAAGTACAATCTACATTTGAACCCGAAGAAGTGTATATTCGGGGTGACATCCGGGAAACTTCTAGGCCACATAGTCAACTAGAAAGGAATAGAAATTGATCTTGACAAAAGTTGAGCCATCAGAGAAATGCCTACTTCGAAAATGGAAAAAGAAGTTTGTTCGTTTCTAGAAACCCTACAGTACGTTAGAAGATTTATCGCCAGGCTCACCATAATTGGTTAACCGATGTTTAAGTTGTTAAGGAAGAACCAACCAGTGGTCTGGAATGATCAATGCTAAATTGCTTTTGACAAAATTAAGCAATACTTGATAAACCCACCAGTCCTCCGCCCACCACTACCCGGGAAACCTTTGATTCTATACTTGGCAATCTAGTAGGCATCTGTTGGGGCAATGTTTGTACATGATGATAGGAGTGAGCATGATGTCTACTATCTAAGCAATAAATTGCTCGAATATGATTCACGCTACACTTTGGTGGAGAAAATTTGTACAGTGATGGTTTAGGTAACAAGGAAGCTATACCATTTATTTCAATCTTACAAAATCCAAGTAGTCGCAAAGATTGACCCGATGAAATACTTAGGCCAATCGCCAACGCTAGCCGGGAAACTCTCACGATGGTTACTCTTGTTATCGAAATTCGACATCGAATATGTAACCAAGAAAGTAATTAAAGGATAAGTAGTCATGAAATTTCTGGTAAATCAACCATTAGAATCTGATTATGTCGAAGACCTTGAATTCCCAAACAGACGATTACCACTCATACAAGAGGCCCGAATAGAATGGAAAATGTTCTTTGACGGTGCGATGAATAGAAGTGGAGCTGGCCTAGGTGCCATCCTCATAACCCCATAACATGAAGTCATACCACTATCAAAATGCTTAGAGTTCCTAGTAACAAACAATGGCGTAAAAAATGAAGCATGTATGTTTAGATAAGAGGCACTAAGGAAAGTTCGGGTGAAGGAAGTTTCAGTAGTTGGGGACTTTACTTTAGTCATCAGACAAGTCATTGGAGACTAAGAAATCAGAGAAGAGTCACTTAGTCCTTATGTAGAAACTGTTTGGAAGGCATCCCAAAAGTTCTCAAAATGTGTTTTCAAACATGTCCTGAGGGATGAGAATCAAATGGCTGATGCATGCATCAATGTGGGAAGATCCTCAAGTCAAACCAATAAAACCAGTTGTTCTCCATACAGCCAAAGAACCATTCTACTCTCAACTAGTGAAAACTGAAGATGAACAAACCACAGGCAGTTGGTTCTTAGACATCGAAAATTTTTATGAACCAAGGAATTCCCAAAAGGAACAATGGACTCAAAACAAACTTCTTTACGAACTACAGATTAGTCGATGGAGATATGTTCAAAAGCACATCTGAAGGATTATACTAAGGTGTCTCACTGAAAAGAGGCACTATTGGTCATCCGATGAATACATGCGAGAGATTATGGACCCCACATGAATGGGTTGGCACTGGCAAAGAAAATTCAACACCAAGGATATTTTTAGACAATGATGGTGTCAGATTGCGTGACTGAGGTGAGGAAATGCCATGAATGCCAAATCTACGGGGGCATTAATCATCTACTCTCTTCTGAACTTCAAAGTTTAACTACTCCATGGCCATTCTCAGCATGGGGCATTGACATCATTGACGAAATTCATCCTAGCTCGACTAATGGACATTGGTTCATGGTAGTAGCGGTCGATTACTTTTCAAAATGGGTAGAGGTGAATTTTACACCAATGTCACCGTTAAGAAGATGGTCAAGTTCATAGAAACACATATCTTCGCCCACTATGGTATCCTACATCACATCGTATTTGATAATGGGGTTCAGTTCCAAGGAGCTACAACAGATTTGGTAGAGAAATATGGGATCGAGTACTATCGATCATCATCCTACAGATTGTAAGCCAACGGGGCAGTAGAAGCAGCCAACAAATCAATCGAGAAAATTTAAGCAAAATGGTAGTCACCTATAGAGATTGGGCTGATAAACTGCCATTCACAGTCTGAGGATACAAAACCAGTGTCAAAACTCCTACTGATCAAATCCCATTCTCCCTAGTATACGGTATGGAAGTAGTCCTACCAGTTGAAATGAAAGTGAGATCCCTTCGGGTAGCCATGGAAGCGAAATTAAAGGAATCAGATTGGGCAAGAGCCATATTTGAGCAATTAAATATGATAGATGAACAACTTCTGAAGGTATTAGACCATCTATAAATGTATAAACAAAGCATGGCTAGAGCATACAATAACTGGGTTAAGTTCAGAAGCTAGCCTTTGAAGATAGGAGATTTGGTCTTGAAGCAAATGAGGCCGTTGAATGTGGATGTATGGGGGAAATTCCTTTCAAAATGGGAAAGGGAGCCGTCAAGATCATGGACATGGATGGGAATGAATTCGTTAACTTGATCAACCAAGGCAGGCTCAAGCGCTACCATGTTTAGGGCTAAAAGAAATAAATCAGAAAAAGTAGTACACAAAAAAGAGAGCGAACTGTAAAAGTTAGTTTCTTAGCCAGCACTTGGTTAGCTGGGCAACAATTAGGACCTTTCTTTGCAAAAGAAGTAATAAAAATTCGCTAAGTTGAAAACCCATAAAGGGCGACTCGGGCAAAAATTAGGGCTCTATGAGTTATAGAGAGACCATGAGTTAGAAAACCTATTTTAAGCTAGCTGATGGCAGGATTCAAATCATTGGAAAATTTGTACCCTCTTTACAATCATTAATAAAATGTCATTATTGTTGCGAGATTTATGTCTATGTTATATGGGTGTGTGCTCATGTAGAATATCACAAGTAAACATAAAAAATTCCAATAAAAAAGTCTCAATAATTTCCATAATGCTAAAAATGAATCAAACACATAGTCTAGAAGACGAATGTCAAAGCATATAACAAGGAAATATAGGTGATCTACGGGTGCCAGTCATTCCACCAAGCGCACTTCCTTGAAGTATGAGGAAGAGGATCCAAACCATCCTTGTCTCTCTCCCACTCAAATGACAACCTAAGATGTTGGTCGGTGTTAGGAAGGCTCCTGATCTCGCCCAGCCACCCATGATAAAACTCATTAGTATTAGTAGTCTTCAGGGCACTATAATCCAAACCAACAATGGTCGTCTAGCTTATCGGGACCTAACTCATTGAAACGGGTTGAACATAGTAGCCTAGGAACTCACTGCTAACACCTGTACTACTTATATAAGCAGGAAGGAAAATAGGAGGTGACGCTGAATAAGCCCATTAGTAAGACTCCTAAGTCATGCATGTTGGCAGCCATAAAAGGAATCTCCAACCAAGGAGCAAGCCAGCGAATTTTGAAAGCTCAGTAGGGATAAAAAATATCGATCGAAGCCTCCTCACTCAATGTACGGTGGTTCTTCTTAACGAATCCTTTGAGACCATAATGTGATGGAAGATATCATGCTTTTCCCAAACGAGGGTCAGCGGACAAGCGAAGCTTCTCCAACAACCACACCTACAAGTATTTCATTCAAATAAGAGTATGAAATTCACAAAGAGAAAAGTCGAAAGGATATAGATCAAGTAAAACAAAGTGGTCACCCACTTAGTCCAGGTTCACTGTAGCAGCGTCCATGTGAACCAAGCTGGCTGCTAAAGCTAGAGCCATAATAGAAAGACTTGTGGAGAGTGGGTCAATAACCGACAACAAGCAGAATGGGGCAACTGCTCTAACCCCATAAATGAACTCTGCAAGGAGAAGTAGGGCCACCATGGAAGGCCATGAAAGATGAGAACTAGACACAGTCTCGCTTCAACTAAGGATAGCGTCAACTCGAAAACCTCCGACGTCGGGAGGGGAAGATAAAAAACGCTTGCTAAATTCTAAGTTCTAAAATCCTTGCAACTTATCCTCGCCCCGAATCAGAAGGAGGGAAATGCAAAGGAAAGCCTCATAAGGATCACCAGAGTCAGATTCACCATGAAGGGAAGTCCTAGGATGGCATGATACTCCTCAACCAAGGGGCAAATCTCAAGATCAGCAAAGTGGAAGACATGAGTAACCAGATCCCAGAGCTTTAGAGTATCACGAATAAAGGCCATGTTTATATGCCTAGAAGCAAAGTATTGAAAGCGTCGCATCCCGAACCCATTGAGCTTTTGCTAATAAGGCTCCCGGTGGTGCGAAGAAAAAGCTAAAGAAAATTCCTTAAAACCGGTGTTTCCTACACGCACTAGCAAGAAACATTAGCATACTAAATTCATTCATCCATACATAAAAATGAACATTCACAACAAACAAACATTCACTTCCATAAAACAAAAGAGCAACAAGTAAAGACCCGGCACGTAGCAGCCAAAGTCCAATTCTCTCTTTTATAAAGTTTAGGTTTCGAAAGTTCTACAGAAACTATCTAAGAGTTTCAAAAGAAAAGAAACCAAAAAACTCTTAAGCATATCACCTATCAGTGGCCTCTACCCACCGGATCTCTAGGCTCCATAGTAGGGATCTCAAAATCCTCGGGTCGCGGACTCTTAGAGGCACCCACCTTCAGCCCACGAGGTGGAGAAGGTTGGGGGACACCGAAAAAGGGAGTATCCCACTCAAGAGTGAGTAGTGGCTTAATGCTTGTCCAGTTTAACAAAGTAGAACTATCAAGATCAAGGGAGTGCACAAAATCCACGGTAGCAGCTCTAGATCGCTCCTCCTCTCGAACCCAGGCAGACTCACGTTCTACCGCAATAACTCTTGATGTTGGGCATCTAAACTTTGATATCGAGCATCCAAATCTCGGTGATTAGTATCCAGGCCTCGATAGTGGGAATCCAGATCCTGGTGGTAAATGTCCAACTCCTGGAAATGACCCTCAAGCTCCCGGTAACTCTACTCAAAATCAAAGGCCCTTTGTTGCCAACAACTGTAATCATCACGATATACAAAAAAATCACAATCATATACATCAAGCATAATATATTGTACATACATTACAAATCAAGCATAAATAGGTCAACAAAGAAAGCATCCTATGCAACTCCGTCCTGCAGCATCATCATGTCCTTCATGGCAAGGGAATGTCGAGCTACTCGCTCCATCTCCTCCCAAGCAAACAACAGATAGAACAAAAGAACGTCAAACATTTTGAAGACATTATGCTACATTTGAGAATGAATCAGTTAGTCAAAGACTTACATGAGTAGCTTTAGAAGGGTAAAAGGACAATGTGTGGAGGCTTCGAGGAAGAGACACATGTCTATCCATCCTTGGGAAGTCCATTAGATAGAAAAGTCGTATCAAGGGGGACTGTCAATCTCCCTTGAATGACTCTCGAGGAACCAGAGCTTGGACTTCCGGGAGAGACGTTCAGATTGAGGACCCGAGCCCTCTTTCAGGCAGCCTCTTGCAACAATAAATGATAATTAAAAACGAGACTGATAAAAAAATGAAAAAACATGGTAATTAACGCTACTCTCATACCTGATAGCCGACACCAATACCGCTAGTACCCGGAGTAGGATAGCCTATTCCAGGACTACGCGGTTGAGCACGAGGATGACTAACAACAGCCTAAGTCACAAGACACACTTGGATCAATATATCGTGAATAAACACCTTGTAGTCACGTCATTAACCAAAGACTAGCAAGATGTGCTCCTCAAAGAATAGGTGCCTCTCCTCGGGGTCGGTATTACCAAGTGAGCCCAAAAGAGTCCGGTAGGAGGCGTAGGAGGGAAACGTCTCTCAAACATTGGCTTCATCTGCTAGAACTATATGCGCTTGCCAAGATACCACTCCCGTGATCGGGGATACTATAATATAAAGCGGTTTCGGTAAATTTCCTTCTGAATCTCCTTCGCCATCCGAGAACTCGAGAGTCCCTTCCAGGGATTACGGTCAACCTGAAAATGTAGTCAATTCAAGTTAGAACAATTTTCAACAAGGGGAAAAGGAATAATTCACCCAAAATAAAGTAGAAATCATCACCCGATCGAGAGTCTGATCACAAAGATAATCACGATAGTCCTCAAAGGTGAAAATGCCTCCCTCAAAAGATGAACAAAGCCTGGCCAAGTAGGGAGAGCGTGCAGGGGCATCAGAGATGCTCAGGGAAGGGAGGAACTTGTATGCGAAAGCCCAAGCATGAACAATCAAAAATATATTATCCGTTCATAAAAGATGGATGAAATCAATGTATATTGACAACGAACGAAACATACCTGGCGAATCATGGGGCAACATCGCAATGACTTGTGATGGGCTCTCGTATCCAGATCAAGAGCAAAATATGTTTGGGCCAGTATAGCTCTATGCCAGTTAAGGTCACTGATACCCTCAAGGTTGCTCAATGGAAGAATCAACCCATAGTTGATCTCGCTATTCGAGACCAAAAAAAGGCCGAACTGAGCATTGTGATAAGAAAGGATCGAACATAGAGTGGAACCTCCTCAACAGAGATGGATGACCGACCACTCCAATAATCAACTAACTCTCGGTAAGGCATTACCTTACCCCTAAGGTCGATACTGAACAAATCAATGATCCACTGACAAGTAGTTGGATCAGCGTAGAATCGCTCCATGAAAGCGTCAAAATGAATCATAGCCCCGGACTAAGGATGTCTGGTAATAACCATGACGTTCGAAGGAGTAATGGTGACCCTCCCCGATAGCGAGATGAAATGTGTGTGAAATGTCACATAACCGCTGAACAAATGCCACCAACGTCACATAAGGCAGCTACGTCAGTTGCAGTGACAGTACTATCTCACCAAATCCAATGGCCTAGAAAAGCTTAGGATGCGCTGCGGCATGTCACCACCAAGCCTGGATGGTGGAATAACTGCCCGTATGATGAATAACTGGAGTTTACGAATATGGGATTAACGATAAGTTAAGAAAATTTCAGTTAAAGAAATAGATTGAACCAAAATTTATTTCATTCGCCATTAAAATTGTTTCTTCTTATCACCATAATTGTTGTTTACCTACTTTTCTTATTTCTTTTCCTTATTATTCGGGTAAAATTTTAATCCGTATATTTATAATACAATTATTCTGTTAATTTAAAAATTTATTTCATCATAAAATATGTATATATATATATATAAGTAAAAATGGGTAGGAAACCCGAAAAAGAGGGGCCTCATCGGCAAAACACCGGCAAACACCCCCCGCCTCGCTAGCATTTCACTTATCGATGAACCCCAATGGCTTCACCGGTAGTTTTTCTCCCTGGGAAATTTCCAGGTGGACTTTTCAGTTTTTTTTAAATCCTCTTCTATTTTTTTGACATCCTAAGCTAAATTTCGCAACATGCATTTAGTTTCGGTTTGGTTCTATTTTCTAAAGAGCTAAAATGAACAAAAATAATAAAAAGCCAAAAAATACCCGGACCCGAGAAAGATGGATTTGGTTTGGAAGATCCATATCCAATGTGACTGTAGGAGAGGAAGGAGTAAGGCAGAGCATGGTATGAGTCTCCATCAAGCCATAGGCCTTGTCAATATCAACGGTAAAAATGTTAGGATGGTCGGTCTGTTAAGGCTAAAGCCTCCCCGCAAGACTAATATTCCTCCTCATAGTCTTAGGCAACATTTTCGCTAGAAAGGAGAGTAGGAGTGGAAGAAGTTTGAAAAAAGAGGAAAGAAGTGAAAGTAAAAGAAAGAAGGAAAAATTCCTTTATTTATAGGAAAAAGCATGGACCTCACATTTTTTTCATGTTCTCCAATGAAAGTCTACGGGACATCCCCAAAATCCTTTTTATTAATTAAATTTATTATTTTTTCCATGTTTTAATTTTTGATTGAAAGGGTAAAAATTTTTGCTTCACATAAACTCAATCAAATAATTAAAACATTATACTCTAAAACATATTCACTTTTTTTGTCTAATTTTTCACAAGAAATAAATTAACATCCACATGGGTGACCTTTGAAACCAATTCAGGCACCATACCTAACAATTCAAATTATCAAAATCAACAGAAGAAAGAAACGGTTATCAACCACTAAAGGGACACAATAGAAAGAAACGACCGACCCTCCCACAAGGAGCACCAATCACTATCAACCGAGGATTAACAATTATCAACCACACTGGTTAGGTATTTTCTCGATCCCTCCACTCATTTCGTGTGATCATACTAGCTATTTAACAAGAAGTGATCACTCGAGTGGCAGTTGTGAGCACAGGATTTTATACCAGCTCGCGCGTTCAATGCTGACGGCTTTTCGGGATTTAATCCTTGAATCACAACAATTTTTTATTAACTAGTGTTCTTCAAATGGGAGTTCTCCTCGTCTGTAATTCCTTTAAAGGACTTAATTTATTCATTTTTAAGGAATTTGAAAAATATTAGGACTTAGGACAAATTAATTAATATTTTATTTTGATTAATTAAGTAAATTAATTAAAATTATTATTAATTAATTGAATTTAAAAATTAGAAATAGGAGGAACTTATTTCCTTTTTGGGATTTTTTGGGAATTCCCCCTATAAATAGGAGGAATTTTCAATAAAAATGGACTCGGGGAAAATTTTCAGCAAAAAAAAAGATGTAATAACTTTTTGGCTTTTCTTTCTTTTAACAGCAACGTTTTTTATCATTAAAAAATTTTTCTTTTGGATTAAAGAACACGCTTTAATTCTGAAATATTTTATCAAACACCAAAAAATCGAAACGAATGAAAAACGCTCCCAAGGATCAAGCGGGTACTTTTAAAGTGGATTCGCGCCAAAAGGGTAAGCCTCTGAGTTCCTAGAGTTGCTTTATCTCATGTTTTCTATGTTTTATTTTACTCTGCATGTTGGACTAGGATTAACTCTATTTTATTTTATCTTGTAATTTTTATCAATATTACATTTCTCTTTCTTCTTTTATGTTTCTTTTAATTTAGTAATTTATGAAGATTTCCATTAGAATACCCCTACGAAGGGAATAAAAATTATTCCCGAATAATAGCCCTCACATTTTTGCCATGCGTGCATTTTCACTAATTAAAATGATCAACTAATGTAACAATAAAATGAATTATTTTCTTTCTAAATACGAAATTTTCAATCTTTGCTGTTTTAATTAGGCCACACAGGCTCACTAAAATCAAATCGAACATACGTGCAAACGTTGTGCTATACCCTGTGCTAACCTTTGTGGATGCAAGTAGATTAGGTTAGATGTATGATTTGGATTTTATTTTCCTTCGAAGTATCGCAATTTCAATTACTTTTTTGAGGAGATATAATTAATAGATTAGGCGGGTAGTTGCATCCCCCGAGGTTTTTAATTTTAATCTTTAATTTTCCGCATTTATTTATTACTTTATGTATGGATTTATTGCTTTCCGCATGCTCGTTGATCATAAATTATAAACACAAAAACGACATAAGTACGAATATGCACAATTAAGAAACGTGGTTTTCTGTACATGTAATTTAATGTGATCCAATAAGAAGTAAGCAACTTATCCTGAACCCGAATCTCTGTTTCTTGGTGGGCTGTCCCCTGAACGTTAAGCCTAACAGGACTCTGATTCATGGAAGAGCTAATCCTGGTGGTGACACTACACTAAGAGACGAAGGATTCAGATTTTAATCAATCTAAAAATTTTTTCACCTTCTCATTCAAACCTTTCGGGTCCCCGACCCCATATTTTATCTTCACAAAAACACCTAGTGAACCGTGCCTCTCATCTAGGCACTCTTGGCCCATCGCATTTCGTATCGTCCACTCATAGAAGACTCTTTCTATTTTAAGAAACCCTTCTCAGTTTATATTTTTGGGTTGGTCTTCAAGCGATCTAGCAGCTGCTATCTACTAACTGGTTCTACCTCTATGAGGTTTTGGTCGGTGAAGATCCACATGGATCAATCATAGAGGCTATCCTAGTTTGGAGGCTCATGTTAACAAAGATCTGCCGAATTGCTCTAAGGGAATGCCGCATCCAGAAGAGAAAGAGAAGCACAACTGGTACCTTCTTAATTTTATATGCTAGGTTTCTTTTATAAGTTTTATAAATGTATTAGCAACTATGGAATGTTTTAACTTTGATTATATCAATCACGGCATGCTTAGGGGATCCTTTAGGTTAACTTTAAGTTTTGAAATTCTCCCTTGCTATGTTGTATGTTCAATAATTGTCTTAATTAAACAGCATTTACTTATTCCAGTAAAGACCCAAAGTGTGTGACCTCATAGGATATCGAAGTACAGAGCCGCTAGAGGTTAACCTTAACAAATCTAGGAACCTTTACGCTTAGTATTCTAGATTGATATGAAACCCGATAACTGTAGATGATCAAATAAGCTTTCTAGCAAAGGTGTATGATCCCTCAATACTCGGAACGTCACATGCTTGTGACTTGATCTGCTTCTACAATAAACCAACACAATACACTCCTTCCATCAGGTTAAATACCATCCAATTTATTGAGTTCGAATTGAGTGTCAGTTCATGTAATAGCCGTAGCTATCCTATAATTAGACTTGTTCACAAAGAACACCACTTGCCATACTATATCAAGATTGAGTATTAACTCGTTCTATCAATCTAATACTCTAATAAGAGGTTTATGAGTGCGTCTCTTCAACAAGAGGTTTTAAGGTACATCTCCCACTATATCACTATTTAAGAAGCAATGGATCCCATCTTAAATACTCGACTTACCAATGAGTGATCATCACTATACCCGTAATCACCCGTATCATCCTGATCGATAGGGAATGAATAAGCATGACTTAAAAGTATAGCAACTCCTACACAAGGTAACTAGTATCTCAAGTCTTGGGATACTTTTACTACTATTGCAATAAGGCATGACATCAACACATGGATATAGTTATTTTTGAGCGTTTGTCTTATAGTGGTCTCTAATGTATTACCCGAATACATTCATGTGTTAACTCAAGGTAACACCTTCAGCTCGTGATATCTGCTACTTGGATCTAATCCAAGGAGTAAGCTTACACATGCTAGTCTATCTGCTTCATTGATGTTCAGTCTCAATGAAACTATGACTAGGCTTATTTAGACTATTCATAGTAACACGTGTGTGTAGTTCTCACACCACATAGCTCCCACTATATCCTTGTGCTTTCACGTTATAAAGTAGTCACGGACTTTGTCTTATCAATGTACATATATAATAACACATATATATGATACTAGCGAGATACATAATATAAAAAAACACTGATAAATAACAAAGAGGCCTTTATTATTAACAATAATAAACTGAAACTATTTGTACATTATAACTAATATAGATATATCGCCCTAATTGCCTATAGGGCATACATCATGTGTAACAATCTCCCACTTGCACTAGAGCCAATTACCCATGTGCTTCATGCCATACTTGTTAACATGCTGGTCATGCTTAACCTGAGTCAATGGCTTTGTTAGCCCATCCGCTAGATTCCGATCTGTAGGGATGTATTCTAAGCTTATATTTTTTTAGCTACTATCTCTTGAATGAGATGGTATTTTTTTGTACATGTCTGTTTCTTTGACGAGATCATGGTTCTTTTGCCTGAGCAACAGCCCATTGTTATTGCAATAGACTACTATTGAATTTAAAATGTTTGACACCACACTGAGATCACCAATAAATCCCTTAAGCCAAACAGCTCGCTTAGCTGCTTCCAAAGAAGCTATATACTCAGATTCAGTGGTTGAATTAGCAGTCGTATCTTGTTTGAAAGTTTTCAAACTACTACCCCTCAATTTAACATAAACACATACCCTAACTAGGATTTGTAATCATCCCTATCAGATTGAAAACTCATGTCAATGTATCCCTTCACGGAGAGATCACCTTCTCTATATACCAAAACCATATCCTTAGTTCTAAGTAAGTATTTAAGGATAGTTTTAAAGGCCATCCAGTGCTTCTCACCTAGATTAGATTGAAATTTTCTCATGACGCTCAAAGCATGTGAGATGTTAGGCCGAGTGCATACCATAGCATACATGATAGATCCTATTGCTGAAGTATAGGGTATTCTATTCATGCGCAGTAGCTCCTCTTGTATTCTCGGACACTTAGATTTAGAAAGGTTAATCTTGTGAGACATTGAGAGATAACCCTTTCTTGACTACTCAAGGTTAAATCTAGCTAAAACCTTGTTTATGTATGTACTTTGAGAAAGACCTAACAGCCTTTGATATATATCAGTCGATCTTTATAACAAGTATAAAAGCTGCTTCTCCAAGGTCATTCATGGAGAATTTCTTTGACAACCATGACTTCACTGTTTGAAGGAAAGGAACATCATTTCCTATTAGTAATATGTCATCAACATATAATACAATGAAAACAATCACACTTTCACTAGCCTTTTGGTACACACAAGGCTCATTAACATTTAACCCAAAGCCAATTTCTCGAATTATCTCGTCAAACCTAATATTCCAACTTCTTGATGCTTTCTTAAGTCCATAAATGCACCTTTGCAACTTACATACCATCAAGCCATCCTGGGATGTGAAACCTTCAGGCTGTGTCATATACACATCCCTATCCAAGTTCCCGTTAAGGAACATTGTTTTCACATCCATCTGCCAGATCTCATAATCGTAATGAGCGATGATGGCAAGTAGTATTCTAATAGACTTTAGCATGGCCACAAGTGAAAAGGTTTCATCATAGTCAATGCCTTCTTTTTTACTATAACCTTTTGCAACCAACCTTGTTTTATAGGTAATTACATTACCGTCCATGTCAGTTTTTTTCTTGAAAACTCACTTACACCCTATGGACTTAATCCCACTTGGAGCATCAACCAAGCTCCAACTTTCTTTTTTGTACATGTAGTCCATCTCTAACTACATGGTTGTTACCCATTTATCAGACTTTGAGCCTTCCATTGCCTCCATGTAAGTCTTGGGCTCATCATCTTCCATATCACTTGGGAGCGATTGGTGCCCGACCTGACCTACACAATGTCAGTGTTATAATAGGTTATTTCATGCTTAAACTTTCTTGTATAACAGGTGTAGGAATAATCAGTTGATTGTATATTTGAACTTCTTGAGTACCTAACTCAAGATTTCTCCCACTAGCTTTTGCAAGTATATGCTCCTTCTTGAGGAATTGAGCATTTCTGGAAACAAGTACCTTTCCTTGGGATCATAAAAGGTATAACCCATAGTCTCCTTAGGGTAACCTATAAACAGACACCTGTCAAACTTAGCACCCAGCTTATCTAAACTTATTATCTTTACATAAGTAAGACATCCTTGAACTCTCAGGTGAGAAAGAGCTGGTTTCTTACCATACCACAATTCGTATGGTGTTTGATCATCTGATTTTGAGGGAACTCTATTTAGAATATAAACTGCACTCTGAAGTGCATAACCCCAAAAGGATCTGGTGAGTTCTACTTAGCTCATCATGGATTGAACCATATCGAGTCGGGTTCGATTTCTCCTTTCTAACACTCTATTGTGTTGGGGTGTATAAGGAGGTGTCCATTGGGATAAAATACCATTATCCCTTAAAAATTCAAAAACTCTTGGGTTAAGTATTCACCACCTCGATCAGATCGAAGGGTCTTGATACTTTTCCCAAGTTGTTTCTCTACTTAGCTTCTAAACTCTTTGAATTTCTCAAAATTTTCAGACTTGTGGCTCTTTAGGTACAGAAAACCATATCATGAGTAATCGTCATTAAAAGTTATGAAGTAGATGAAACCCTCATGGGTCTTAACACTCATTGGACCACATATATTGAAATGTATTATTTCCAAAGTACTAGTGGCACGCTGACCCTTTCCTTTGAAAAGTTTCTTAGTCATCTTTCCCTTTAAACAAGATTCACATGCCCCATAGGATTTCCATTCCATTGGGCCCAAGTCACCACATTTGTGTAACTTAGTTAAGCGAGTCACATTTTTATGGCCTAGACGACAATCCCATAAGTATGAGGATTTCTCATTATCTAACTTCGATTTCTTAACAATGTTCATATTTAGAATTTACATCAACACATATTCCACAAGCATAAAGAACATTATTGCATCGAATTTAACAATTATAATTGGAAAATAAAATTTCAAATCAATCTCTTACTAAACATGCAACAGAAATAATATTCTAGTGACAGTAGGAATATACTTGCAATTGTTTAAAACTAAAACTAGGCCACTAGGAAAATGAAGGCTATATGTCCATACAGCTGTTGTAGCAACCTGTGCTCTATTTCCAACTCTTAGGTCCATTTCCCTCTTTGCAAGCCTGTTACTATTCCACAACCCCTACACAGAAGTACAGATATGAGTACCATAATCAATATCTAATACCCATGTAGACTCATAAGAAACTGTAGAGAAACTCTCTAGTTTGAATGTACCTCTAGAAATTCGAGCCACAGCTTTCATCATCTAATGAGCTTGTACCAAGAGAAATATTTTCCCTCTTCAACTCTAACTTGTTCATGAGCTTTCTCTTGAATTTTAAACCTTTAAGTTTCTTCAACTTAAGGTCCTCAGCATTCACTTGCTCTTTGAGTTTATTTCTAAACACAATCTCATAAATCTCAAGCAAGTCCATAAGTTCGGTTAAGGTACAGTTAGGCGAAACTCCCTTAGCATCTTCTTGAAGGAATTATATTTATTGGGCAACGCCCTCAATACCATTTCCCTCAAAGAGTGCTCATTGTACTCAACTCCCAACTCTCTTAATTTCTCAGAATTGTCATATACATTTATAACCAACTCTACTATTTATGTGTCTCTTTGCAACTTACTGTGGAACAGTTTATCTGCTAAACTTTCCACCAACTTGAGATGATGAATCATGGTTACGAGATCTAGCCCTTTGTACACGCGTGCGTACTTTATGAGTATGTGGTCTAACATGAGTTTTACAGCAAACTCATAGTTTCCCTTATGCTCCCCATAATCATTCATCTCACATGCAAAATCATTCTTACCGGGATGCTTGGGACTTGAATCAGTCAGAACGTAATCAGGGTAGTAGTTCTGAAGAACTCCTGTAACAGACTCAAACCACTCATTGAAGTTGTAAGCATCATACTTTATGTCAATAAGAGTTTTGATATCAATGCGAGTATTTTCGTTAGTGATAATATTCAACCTAGATATAAGATAGAATTTGTTTAGACATTAGTATATGTACATGCATTTAATATAAGGTCTTTAATTAAACACATAATTCCTACTATTTTCTCGACATTCAAATAGCCCCTTCTATTCAAACTCAGGAAATTTGGTCCAACCAATTTACCTTAGTAGCTAGCAACCATAGCCACTCATCATGACCCCGCTATAGTAGGTCAAGCCATAACAAGAAAACTATGGTTGGAACCCCATCCATTTGCATCTCCTACAATTGCTAATCTACTTGAGTTCTCTTTCTCGAGATGTGCATACCCGATTGTATGACTCCTCAAATATGTCTCCAATATGGCATTAGCTCCACTAACATGGACAACTAACCCACTTTGGTTAAGGCATTAACCCCATCTGGTCTCATGACCAAACACATATTAAAGGAAAGCATGTTGTACATGTCCTCACATTCGTTAATAAGGTTCATATCATGACTTATGACTAGAAGACAATTTACTACCTTAATATTGTTGTAGGGATTTCATTGGTGCAGCTAGTCTCGCCCTAGTCTAAGTCTTATACAATGGATATGATTATGATAATAATAATAATTTCGGGCTATTTGGAATTATTAATCTAAGGGAACATGCTCAAGACTGGTACATCATAATCATTCCATTATGCCAAGACTCCACATAGCATGCAAAAAACCAAGGTCCATGTTTAGGTTCTTACACCTATGTCTATAAGTTTTAATTTAACAACTTAAACCTCGTTTGTAAAACAATATGCAGAATCCAATTCACATACTAGAAATTAACTAAGTCATAAAAGTCACCTAATACCGATGGAGATTTCCAGTTAGAAGAGGCCCCCTTAAAGAGAATGATCAGCCAAGTCCAATCCTTGCCAAAATAACCACGGGCACTTAGATTCATTGTACCACAAACAATTATGGTTTAAAGATTTCATTCTTTTATTGAGTGAAGTAAGAGACGACCCTCAATTTAAAGCATATAAAGGTGTGGTAAAGCATTGCTTATTTATATGATAATCACTTAGACTAAGTTTGAGCAAAACCTTAATCTAGTTATCACATCATTTTCTATAACAGGAATTGAAAGCTAAGTCATGCATAGCATACTTTAATCAATTCATAGAAAATATCAATTTCATTATATTATCATTAATCATGCATAGCATAAGGCATGCTCGGATACAACTACTTTTTAATCAAGACAGTAATTGAACATGAAAACTTGTAAGGTGGAATTTCAAAACTTAAAATTGATCCTAAAGGATCTCCTAAGCATACCATGATTGATATAATCTAAGTTGAAACGTTCCATATATGCTTATAGGTTTATAAAACTTATTATAAGAAACCTAAGATCTAAGTAAAGAGCATTACCGGCTGATGTGTGTTATCCTTTGGTGTAGTGTTCCCTTAGAGTAATTTGGTAGAACTCCATTAGCACTAGCTTCCAATCTAGGATAACCTCTGTGATTGATCTACACGGATCTTTACCGTCCAAAACCTACTGTTGAGGAAGAACTCGTTGATAAACAGCAACTGCTAGACAGCTCGAATACCAACCCGAAAATATTAACTGAGAAGGCCCTCTTCAAAATTGAATAAGCCTTTAAAAGAATTCTTGC
Source organism: Euphorbia schlechtendalii (assembly GCA_949673415.1). Lineage (NCBI taxonomy): Eukaryota > Viridiplantae > Streptophyta > Magnoliopsida > Malpighiales > Euphorbiaceae > Euphorbia > Euphorbia schlechtendalii. The sequence goes on along the minus strand of CATIWQ010134337.1, from coordinate 3,728 downwards.
AATGTTGGAGAAACTTGTGGGGATCTGGCAAAAATCTCACGAAGAAAAGATGTTGAAATCAAAAGGAAGGTTGTGCTGAAGTGTTGGAAAAAGGAGGTGGCCACTATTTATAATGGGAGGGGAGTTCAAAAATCCCCTCAAAAACCAATGTTGTATGAATTTTCTCCCATCCCACATGCGGATCGGCACCCACGGAGCTCCAGCTCCGTGCAAGCTAATCTGCGCTCATAGTGCTTATGCAGGCTATGCGGTAGCTTGCAAGGCAAGCCTTGATGGGCTTGCCTTACCCCACAAGCCGAGCTTGCAGGCCAGCTACCCGCTAGCATGCACTAGCCTAGTGCCAGTGCATGCTAGTGGCTCGAGAGCAAAGTTCGCTCACGAGGCAACCGTGCATGCCCCACCCACGAATAACCTGTATTCACGGGGCCCACTCGCAATAGGAAAATCCCTCATTACGCTCCGTGTAGTTTTTCCCAAAATTCTCCTTAATCATTTTAATTATTAATTTTGTCTAACCAATTAATAACTTATCCAACGATTTCGATATCCTTAATATTCTCAGCATGGACCCAGTGTATAAGTTTTTTAACTAGTTCGGTAAAGACCCAAAGGGTTTGTGCTGCTCTCTTCACATGAGTCATATTGGTTTTGAAGAAAAAGGTTTAGATGTTTGAATGTAGAAGATGAGAAAATCAGAAATTTGTAGGCTTTTTAGAAGGTGTGGTGGCTAGGGTTCAACTTGGACCTATTTATAGAGGTTTAATGGATCTCTAATTGATCATAAATGGGATTATAACCATTTAGAATCAAAACTAGCCGTTAATGGTGGTTACGGACATCTGTCGCGTATCTGTCCACAATCTATAATGGTTATATTTTCCTGTGTAGCAATCACGAAGGCCAGTCATGATCGTGACTTTCTTCATGATAGAAATAGAATGTTCTGATATCCAGTGATCACGAGCGTGAATTGAGTCGCATTCGCTATATTCTTTTCTCTTCAAATTTCTTCAATTTTTAGACTTGTACATATAAAAACTTAGAAACACAAACCCAAACAAACTTTGTTAAATACAAACGATAAATATTTACTATTATACCTTTAGTAATCATGGTGATGATAGCAATTGAACATCAATGTCTTGTTGTTCAAATTTATTTTCAAAATAAGGTTTGCATCGTTGACCATTGGCTCGGAATATTTCTCCATATTCGGATTTCAATTCCAAAGCCCTATTACCAAACACTTTGATAACTTCGTAGGGTCCTTTCTAACGTGATATGAGTTTTCCAAGGAACAAACGAAGCCTAGAATTATATAATAGAACTCTATCCCCGACTTTAAACTTCTTTTCACTTATCTTGTCATCGTGTCACCGTTTTGTTTACTCTTTGTAGATCTTTGCATTTTCATATGATGACAAATGTAGTTCTTCTAAAGCATTTAAATCCAACTTTCTTCTATCACCAGCTTTGTTTAAATCCATATTTAAATTCTTCAAAGCCCATAAAGACTTATGCTTTAATTCTACTGGTAAATGACAAGCCTTTCCGTAAACCAACTTATAGGGAGTCATACCAATAGGTGTCTTAAACGCTATCCTGTAAGCCCATAATGCATCGTTTAACTTAGCAGACCAAACCTTCCTAGAATTTGAGACAGTCTCTTCGAGAACCCACTTAATTTCCCAATTAGAGATTTCCACTTGACCACTAATCTGACGGTGATATGGGGTAGCGATCCTATAATGGTCTCCATATTTTTGCATCAAGCTTTCAAAAGTCTTATTGATGAAATGTGATCCTCCATCACTAATAATGGTCCTAGGAACTCCAATTCTACAAAATAACTACTTAAGAAACTAAGCAACTACTCTAGCATCATTCTTTCTATATACGTTAGCCTCAACCCATTTTTAAACATAATCAACTGCAACCAGAATGTAATTATTATCGTTAGATGTAGGAAATGGTCCCATGAAATCTATACCCCAAACATCGAAAAGCTCTACTTCTAAGATGTTTTTCAATGGCATCTCCTCTCTTCGACTTATATTTCCTGTTCTCTGACAAATATCACAATTCTGAATAAAAATCTTTAGCATCCTTGAACAATGTTGGCTAATAAAATCCACTTTCTAAAAATTTAGCTACGGTTTTTGTTGGTCCTAAATGTCCTCCATATATGTTATCATGACAATGACATAAAACTGAAGAAAAGTTAGTATCATCTATACATCTGCGAATAATACTGTTAGCACATACCTTAAACAAATAAGGGTCCTCCCACATGAATGATCTAATATCTTTAAGAAATTTCTTCTTACCATTAGAATCTAAATCAGAGGGTAAAGTATGTGTAACCAAATAGTTTGCATAATCAGCATACTATAGACTAACAGTATCTTTAACAAACATTAGATTTTCATCTGGAAAGAATTCATTAATATCACCATTTTCACCTATAGGTCCCTTATCATCTTCTAGGCGAGATAAGTGATCAGCTACGGTATTTTCACTTCCTTTCTTGTTGATAAGTGTATAATTACACTTATTATCATTATAATTTTATAATATAAACACTATAGTTTTAGTCATTTTTATACTTCATATAAAAGATTTCACGTGGTATGTAGTTGTTTTTTATGCAAATGAAGTAACTAGGTAAATCTTGGGAGTAAAATGAACTAAAGTGGAATTCTATGAAAAAAGAGTGAAAAAGGTGCAAAATGATGCGTGGGACTTGAAGATTTAGCTTAGGATCAAAGCTGTCAAAGATCGGTGAAGTTACAAGGAGATTTCTAAAGAAAACTCAATTCACGGTCACGACAATACCTCGCATTCGCGACCTGTTCACTTCAGAAACAGAAATCTGCCAATCAAAGGTTCACGGTCACGAATCACATATCATGGTCGCGACATGGACGATTTTCTATTATTATCTTCTCAACTACCAACCTCCAGATAAGCATGATCAACCGCCATCAACTACCAATGAAAAGACACTTATCAGGAGTCAACCAATCATGAAAAGGTGCCTATCCATTGTGGATTGAATCAAAGCCTCTCAACCAATCACATTGATGAGATGCAATCTTTCACTAATGGATGTGACTCTTCGTTTGGATAGACGCAACCCTTCAAACTCTATAAATAGGGCTCCAATGCCAACCAATTTCGTGGGTGGTATGCCTTTAGTGCAATAAAGGAAGTGTAGAGGAAAAAAAGGTTAAATATAGTGTTAGTGTGTGTGTGTGTGTGTGTAGTTAGATTCACTATGTTCTTAAGTGTTAGCGAGAAAATGTTTAAGTGATTTGAATCCTTGTTTCGATCACTATATTTCTCTATATTCTCGAGCGATTGTTGTATAAGTGTACTTGCAAATCACTTATCAATAAAAGTTTTCATTCTTCAATATTCGTTTGTTCGATATTCACAAAGAATAGCATCCTAGTGGAGGTTCTGTATGCCGAGACCGAATTCAAAGTAAACATAGGAATTGCGGGAATTGACGACTCCCATTAAAGAGTGGATACGGTTTGATCAACTTTAGCTTTCACTTGCATACCTTACAACTTTGCTTTGCTTTTTACTTATACTTTCTATTTCGAAGTTTATGATATGTCTATGTGTCATAATGCATATTTCGTGCTACGTCTTTTATGTTAATCAAGTTATATGTGCTGGCGTTGATTTTAAGAGTAGTTTCGGGGTTAACAATATCGTGT
>CATIWQ010134332.1:0-11141 GCA_949673415.1 Euphorbia schlechtendalii | reverse complement strand
CATAGACATATCATAAACTTCGAAATAGAAAGTATAAGTAGAAAGCAAAGCAAAGTTGTAAGGTATGCAAGTGAAAGCTAAAGTTGATCAAACCGTATCCACTCTTTAATGGGAGTCGTCAATTCTCACAATTCCTACGTCTGCTTTGAATTTGGTCTCGGCCCGTACAGAACCTCCGCTAGGATGCTATTCTTTGCGAATATAGAACAAACGAATATTGAAGAATGAAAACTTTTATTGATAAGTGAATTGCAAGTACACTTATACAAAAATTGCTTAAGAATATAGAGAAATCTAGTGATCAATACAAGGATCACTTAAACATTTTCTCGCATATACTTATGAACGTAGCGAATTCTCTATTTATAAACACACTATATTGCACTCTAATATTTTCACTCTATCTCACTGCATGAAATTATAAGGTTTCGAGCCCTATTTATAAAGTTCGAAGGGTTGCGTCTATCCATACGAAGATTCGTGTCCATTGGTGAAAGATTTCATAATTTCGTTGTGATTGGTTGAGAAGCTTCAATCTAATCCGCAATGGAGAGGTACCTTTTCATGATTGGTTGATTTCTAATATGTGTCTATTCGTTGGTAGTTGATGGCGGCTGATGGGAGTTGATCATTCTTATCTGGCAGTTGGTAGTGAAGAAGATTAAACCAGAAAATCATCCATGTCGCGACTGTGAATCTTTGATTGGTCAATTTCTATTTTGAAGAAGAACAAATCGTGACCGTGAATTGCATTTTTCTTCAGAATTCTCCTTGTAACTTCCCCGATCTTTGACAGCTTCGATCCTAAGCCAAAAGCATCTTTTTGCACGTTTTTCACTCTTTTTTCATAGAATTCCACTTTAGATCATTTTACTCCCAAGATTTACCTAGTATCTGCATTTGCATAAAAAATAACTACATACCACATGAAATCTTTTACATGAAGTATAAAAATGACTTAAACTATAGCGTTTAGTGTGTAAAATTAATATGATAATAAGTGTAATTATACACTTATCAGATGTGTATGTGTTTGTATGAATGTGTATGCTTATGTATGAATGTGTTGATATTTTCCTCCTTGCAGAGCTTCTTGATCATCGAGCGGGACCACCTCAATGCTGATGTGGAGGCTTGGCAAGAAACAGAGAGGGAGCTAGCCTTGATAAGCCTTACTTGGGAGAGGCCCATGAGGGGTATGACTGAGCTGGATGATAAATTTTCCATCTCTAAAGCGTGCAAGATGAAGAGCAAGGTGAAGAATTGATAGTAGAAGTGACAATTGATGGATTAAGAGCAAGCATTTCTTAGCAGGAAGGCAAGCTTACTGATCAAGAGGTGGGTCAAGCAAGGGTGGCTGATCATGCTAATTGAAGCTATAAGAGAGATAACCTTGCAAAGACTAGTAGTAATATAATGACCGATGGCAAGTCTAAGCCTCGAGGACTTATCAGGCTATCTCCTTTGCGTGATGCGGAGGCTGTGATGATGAGGTGATCGGGGATGATCATGGAGATGCTAGCCCTTGATAATTCTTGTACTTTTTTATTTTTGGTTATTTTTGCTAGGCCATAGTCCCCTACATTTAGTGCTTTGAAATTCAAAACTTGCACAATTTTTATGAATTTTTCCTTTTACCTCCGTGATTTATATATATAAAAATGACAACTTTCTCTCATTTTTGGATGCCTACAATTCTTGGTAGAGTTGAAAAGTATATTTAGAATATTTTTTTGGGGTGGTTTTTCAAGTTTAGCGCGGGAAAAGGTAGAGAAAAGAAGCAAAACGAGGTTGGCCACACTGTCTAAGCCCGCATTGGTCTCGAGGGCAGCCTGGTCTTTTAATATAGATTTGGTGCTGCGCTATGATCTAGACCACCACTGATAAGGAGGACTAGTGCCAGTAGTAATTACAAGGGCCTCGTGCAAATTTTATGTTTTTACTTGTTTTCTTCGATTCTTTCACCATTTTTTTATCATGAAGAGCCACAGCACCCGAATTAGATTATTTTTAGGCACACTTAAAAATCCAAATTGGAGATTTTTAGGTTATGGGGACTTTGGTATCTTGTTTTTCACCCCACTAACACCACATTTGTACATGCGATGCTCACATTTTGGGATCCCTTGGATCACATCTTCCACTTTTTGACCCAAGAGTTATGCCTCGTGATTGAGGAGTACCAAGACATCTTAGGCAACCCTTGCCGTTGATGATTTCCTACTATAGTGCTGAGTTATTGATTCAGAGCTACGGGTTCACTGAGAAGGTTGTTGAACTTGGAATCCATTGATTATTTCTTATCTCATCTTCTAGAGATTGGAGGCTTCCAAGTTTTTATGTAGATTGTTGCCTATCTACTCCAAGAAATCACATTTCTTAACCATTTATTGTGGCCTTAATGCTCATATTAGAGTTTATCTGTGGAGTAGGTAGCGTTGACCCTTTTCAACTCATCTCTACCATTTCTAGCATGTCCTAGGGAGCTTCACTTATCGCTATTGGATTAGCAAAGAATTTACTATACATGGGAGCTTCGATGAGTAATCCTAGCCTGATTAGAGACCACTTCACCCTACTAGAGGTAAACGCACAATCTCATCGTTTACACTTAAATTCATAAGTATCTAGTATTGAGATAAAACTGTAGTTTAGGCTCTTAGAGAAATTATCTTTGATCCATGAGCCGAGATGATCTTTTGAGAAGTATAAGGTTGTCCACTACGACAAGAGAGGACTCTACACTACTGACCATCATAGACTAACGGTGGATGACTGGATGTACATTATGAGAGGATACAAATATAGCTAGATTAGTTGGGTTTGCCCCTAGTGGAATGTTACTGACTATGCTACCAAGGTTCATGCTTTCGGTGTCTAGTTTCTTGGCTTACAGATAGTCACCTCCTATTCTCTGGCATGGTTTTCTCAGAAGTATAGGAAGACTGAGCGAGTTCCTAGAGATTCCATGCCCCTAGCTGGGACCATAGATTACCTTACCATATCCTTGAGAGATGTGCTCGACATACTTCTGTCGTTACACTATACCATGGCCACTAAGGGACTACTATGATCGATGGCTATTACTAGGGATGGTTATAGGAGATTCGGGGGCTCACTAACCTGGACAAGCGTGATGGCTCTACTCTGCAGTAGAGATATGCCAAAGAGAGATTATAGTAGAGAATCTAATGGACACCAAAAGAGGCCATTGATACTTGTTGATGCAACAAGAAAGAAAAACATAGCCTATTTTCACCACATGTTGGATGTTTTGTTTTGATGAATCAAGAAAGCTTTTATTTATGAATTAGGATGTATGAAACATTTATCCAAACTTCCATGAATTACTATATTATGTTACTTGAATTGTTTTTGCATTACGACACACAAGAACTAAAAGTAATTATACTCACAAGTATTCAACAATAACAATCTTTTCATGAAATAAAAATTAAGTGGGATACAAAAGTTTGTGATACAAAATATCCAATAACCTACCCTACTACCAAAAAGCCTTTCAGTTTTCTAATTGACATCTCTTTGTTTTCACTCATTATCCTTATTTTTTTCCCAGAGCGCCCTTTTCAGATTTTCATTTTGACAGACTAATCAGTAAAAGAATACCCTAATTTTTGCTCAACTATATGAAGAAAGAGAGTTTATGGGATTTCTACATAATTTCTTTTTATTGAAGTGTTTCTTTTCATAATTTAATTCTTTTCCTAAATGGGATAGAGCTTAAGTCGGTCTTGGTTAATTGGGTTCATGAACTCATTGCCGTCTGTAGAACCCAAGGTAATAGTACTTCACAATACCGAGTAGTTTAGGAAATAACAAGCTGACTAGGTTAGTGAAATTAATTGAATACTAAGTAGAATCTTAATTAATAAAGCTAACCTGAGTTATTCAAGGGAGAATAACTCAGTATTGCTGAATGATTAATTAAGTTATAACTTTGGCTTTGCTTGGGAGGGAGAATTGGAGAGGAAGGTGTGGGAAAGGAATTAAGTTCCTATGCTTCGGATGAAGAACTGCAACAATGAGTTGGAATGGATGGTAACCAACTTCTCCTTAGTTACATTTGACACCCCAATATTGCATTCCACCAAATTGGTCAAAACAGAGAGGAAGCTATTTACACTTTCCACATTTTCCCTTCCTTTTTTCATTTTGTCAAACATATCCCATTGTAAGTATAAAAGGGCCCTTTTCTGCTTTCAACTAGCTTCAGACCTAATTTCTGCTTCCAACAAGTTTCAACCCTAATTTTTGCTTTCAACCATTTCAAGCTTCAAGTGTGATTTCAAGTAAGTACTAAAATTTCTGCATTTGGTAATTTATGAGCTTTGGGTTCTTTTTTGCTTTTAATTATTCATTGTTTGAGAAATTGAAGCTTTGGGTTACAAGTTTTGCATCTACGTTTTTCTCCAACTTAGATGTGCTCTTTATTAAACTTTGCATATGTTGCTTGATTGTGGGCTCTTCCATTTTAATTAAAGATATATAGTCTCTATTATATGTATTTATTTTGTACTGATATTTGATTCCACCTCTCATATCAAAGTCAATCCTTGTGTACATATGTATTGTTGCTACAACTTTTATTTATCTTTAATAAGTTCTATTTTGTTTCCCCTTGCTAGAAATGTTAGGTTAAGCTATATATTTAAAATTAATTTAATCCTTAGTTTTTTTTTTCAAATTTAGTACCATGTTCTGTACAAGTATGAAATAATCCTACTTTAAGATTTAATAGTTATTGAGTTTAGAAATAGAGTATTTATGGACTATGAAAACTTACTTTAGAAATGGTCCAAACAACTTGGACAAGATGAGCCGATGCTTTAGGTTTCCAAAACTATTACTAAACATTATTTTGTCTACTAATTAAGAAATTTTAGCAGTAACATTCTAGTGGTATTATGGCATTTTTCATGTTTAGTTTCATTAATATTATGATTATTAACTATTAAATTTAACAATTCTTGCACTTTATTATTTTCATTTCATGTTCTGTTTCCATTTACTTTATGTTTATCCTTACATGTTCAATTTAATTTCATTGACTTCATGACTATAAACTATTAAATTTTATATATCTTTGGTTTACATATTTAGATGGCTGATGATGAGCTTATATGGTGAGACTACAACTATTACATCATTTGGCAGTGATTGAACTTATGTGTGTTGTAGTCGTTTGGTTAGGAGAACATGGACTTTTTAGACAACGTTCAGTGCCCCATGAATTAAGGCCTGAGGGGGAAAATGTTCGAGATGAGTTAATGAACTATTTAGACTCTAGTAATCTTTGTCAAAATGTGATAAGAATGAGCCCCATTGCTTTTAGAGGATTGTGTGATATATTAGTTAAGCAGGGTGGTCTTAAACCAAATTTACGAGTGTCTGTTGAAGAACAAGTAGCAAAATCACTTTGGTTGTTAGGACATGGTGTTTCACATTGTGAAATATCTTTCTTCTTTCATCGTTCCGGTGAAATGGTAAGTCAACACTTTCACAATGTTTTAGATGCAATAACTGCATTAGGAGGGGTTTTCCTTAAACAACCTGATGGCTCAAATGTTCCACCACAAATTCTCACCAACAAATGATTCTATCCCTACTTCAAGGTGATAATCTTTAATCTTAAATTTCATTATACGTGCAGATACTTTCATTTTAATAAATACATATCTTAAAAATGTTAGGATTGTGTTGGTGCTATAGATGGAACACATATTCGGGTTAAAGTTTCCAACATAGATGCTCCAAGATATCGTGGATGGAAGGAACATCCAACACAAAATGTATTAGCTGCATGTACATTCGACTTGAAATTCACATATGTACTAGTTGGTTGGGAAGGAACAACACCTGATTCAAGAATTTAAAAAAATGCATTAGAAAAACAAATTCATCCTTTACATATTCTAGAAGGTAACTACAGGAAATCACTTCTTATATCTAGTATAATCTTATAATTCATTATAATGATAATTTTAAATTTATATTTAGGAAAATACTACCTCTTAGATGATGGATTCATGTTGAGACATGGTTTTATTACACCTTATAGAAGACAATGATATCATTTGAAAGAATATACTAGATATCCACCACGGAATCCTCGTGAATTAATAGGAACTAAAAGTCAGAAATCCACTATAGAGCCACATTGTTATAGTGCAACACAAAATCAGATCATTCTTGGTTGTTGCATTTTGCATAATTATTTAATGGGTGTAGATCCAAGCTAATCAATTGCAGCAAAAGTTGATAGAGAACTTAGAATGCGCACTCATACAATGGAAGATAATGATGAAGATTATATTGATGAAACTAGAGAAGGAGAATTGTTAAGGGATTCTATAGCTGCTACTATGTGGATTGATTATATTTCTTGATTTACCTTGCTAGTTGTGGTTGTTGTTGTTTAATCAAATTTTGCATATGTCTACTAATGATATAAGATTTAATGTTTTTATCTATTTAAAGTTTTATAGTATTTAAGTATGTAATGGATATTTAGTATTATATAAATGTGTTTGGTGCTTTCATTGTATGTCTACTGATAATATATGATTTATTGTTTTAATATATGTAATGGATAATGGGTATATATAAATGGTTTTGGTGTTTTCATTGTATGTAGTCACCAATATGAGAAAAAAGAAGTTAGTTGTGAAGGAAATGTAACACCTACTGGTTCACTTATTTGGACATTGGTCATGGATGAAGCTCTGGTTGATGCTTATTTGCATCAACATAACAATGGTAATAGAGTTGGAGGTACATTTACAATACATGCTCTTGAGAACATTATGAAGGAGTTGAAAGAAAAGTTTCCCGATTTGCCTATTGATAAGGACAAGATCACAAATCGAATGAAAATAGTGAAATTTTTTTTTGTAGATGCTTTGATGTTTTCAAAACGGGATTGAGTGGCTTTGCAATTAATCCACAAATTGATACATGGGATGCTGAACCTGAAGTGTGGGCTGAACTTATTAAGGTTAATCTCTATTCTATTAATTTTATAATTTTTTTTCAATATGAATTGTTTTACCATTTGTCTATGCATGTTACTGATCTTAGAAAGTTAAGAGTTAAAAGTCTAGTATTTGGATTATGTGTGATAAAAATTCATACATTATAATTAATAACAATGTAAAGACAAATTGATTTATTTTTGCACCCCTTTATATGCTCTTTATTCTCTGTACAATTCAATATAGACTTGCATATGAATTTTTGCTTGCTAAAATTTGACATTTACAAGGACAAAGCTTATATATAATTAGATTTTAATTTTATATGAATATAGAAAGTGTATGGAATTAATTGCACCAGTTGAAGAAATCATATATTATAATTAGTTTTAAGTAGAGAAAAAACGTACAAGGCATCTCATTTAAAGTTGTGATTTCATAACTGACTCTATTTTATTTGTCATATATATTTTTTATAGCATAACCCTGCAGCTGAAGAATGAAGAATCAAGCCTATGAAATATTATGATAAGTTGGCCCAAATTTATGAACCGGATAGGGCAAACAAAGATGATGCTTTAAATGTATTTAGCAAAAACAAGAAACGTGATGTAGAGAGGCGATTTGCTGACTCTTTTGAAACAATTGATGGAATTGATTTTATGGTTTCTGAAGATCGTATTCATCTGGAGAATGTTGTTGAAAATGAAGGTATACCTACTGATCGGAATGAGAAGGAAAGTGAGAGGATTTCGCCTACTAGAGTAAGTTCTCATGCACAATCCGAAGATTCTGTTTCACATAAGGCTAGAAAATGTAAGAAGTATGTCAGTGATGAAAGTTTAGCAAATTTGTCTTGAACATTTGAAAAAATGGCTCATGCTATAACAATAACCGGAGAAAAAATTGCAAATGCCATGGAATCTAAAAAAAATAGCCCAAATTAAGATACATGGGCTTTACTTGACGAAATAGGAGTTGAGGAGGAAATTTTGGATGATGCTTATATTTAGCTTTCGAAAAATCCATCTATGTTGGAGTCTTTGGTTAAGTATCGAGTGGATCGATGAAAAAATGTATTGATGAAGTATATGAATCATGCATGAAGTTAGATGGGGAAAGTGGAGCATTTCAACATGTAAGTTCTTTTTGGATTCACCAAGTGATATTTAAATATGTCTCTTTTCGGCATACGATAGTTTTTTGATTTTGTTGTCGAGATAGTCTCTTTTTGGATTCAAACAACAAAATTGTAAATATAGTGATGTTTGGATGTGTATGCCTCAAGTCATATTCATGACTTCTTTTGTATGTAGCTCATCATGGAAGGTTTAAGAATGAAGGGTTGTAATAGATTATAATTATATAGAACCAAACATTTCATTATTTTGTAATATCTATTTATTAAAATTGCAATATGTAGTGATTATATTATAATTATGATGTAAATTATGTTTTATTAATCAATCATATGTTGTTATTACCCATGAAGATTAGATGGCCTTATTGGTAACAAATTCTTGTCAAATTGTGTGATAGTAGTAAAACTAATTGGAAATTTAATATCCTGCCATTGTGGGTTGTTAGTAGGGCATACGAATAAAGAATTAAAGGATAATATAACACATATATGGTCCTTTTTGTTGTGGGGATATAAAAAATGATTTGTAAAGAAATACATACTTTTCAGTGCAAAAATGTAAAAAAAAGGGATACATCATTGAAGGGTTATATATGAACTTAACTAATAAATTATATTTATAAAATAATTGGTTTCCTTTATAAACCCATCTATTCCTCCCAAACACAATAATTTTAAAATTCTTAACTTCCCTTCAAATTCCATCCTTTATGTTACATTCCTTTCCTTTCCCCTCCTTTAAAAAATTACAATACATTGCTCTCAAGCAAAGCCTTAGAGTAAGAAAAGCTAAGTCTATGCTGAGTATTACATAGTTTAGAATTACATTACTCAGCTCGTGTTGAGTTCTTGCGTTTATTTAATTAAATGCATGTTCTTTCTGACACGTAGAGACTTAATGACACATGTGCTACTAATGTCGTCTGTGATGGAACGAAATATTCTTTTAGTGCTTTTCAGGATAAAAGGTGTTGAAATTAAGAAACATTCTTGTGTACCTTACTAGGTAAAAAATGTCAGTACGGCTGTTAGAGATTCCTCGCTACAGTCCAAGTAAAAGGAATTTCTGTTATGCGCCGCATCTCAAGTGTCTCCGCATAATTCTGCCAATGTCAGCAAGGTCATCATACAGGAAGACTCCACGTTGCATTATAGCACGCCTCTCTCAGATCCAGATTGCTTGAAGACAAACGAGAATATGTCAATGGAATCTTATCACGCATTAATGTTCAAATTTCTATCTCTAAACATCCTGGAATCTATCTCCAACGGAAGAATAAAAAGATTAAAAGAGATGAGAAATTGAAGATCAGTGATCTCGTAAATTTTACAACGGGTACTTCTCAGAGCTTCAAAGTATAAATAGAATTCTGGAACAGACATTCAAACTTGGTGAATTGTTTGGTACTTTTCTATTGATAAGTTTAATCAATCATGGTTCAAAAATCTCGTGAACTATTGGCTATTCACTGTGCCAAAAACTTGTTCACAAATAAATGTAGGTGTTGTCAATACCTCTTATCACATAGAAAAATTATGATAACTACAAGTATACAGTTGCGATGTAGTTTTAAAAGATATCGAACCCACAGGGAAGGAACCAGGTCTAAAGATATGGAAGGGAAAGATAAAAATAGAATTAATATTTTTGGGTAGGAAGATTAGAATGAATAGTTGAGAAAATATAGATGTGAAAGATTAGAAACTCTAAGCGTAGAGATTTTTCATTACGAACAAGTATAGAAGAGAAAACATGCAAGTTTAACAAAGATGTTTTGATTCTCTAGATTATCCAATAGGCTCGGTTCAGAACACTCAGGTGTTCATTGATTGGCCATAGAGCAACACATGAAATGACTTTTCTAAGTCTAACAACGCAAACGAATTAAGACAATTATGAAAACCTGGACAACATCAATACTATGCTTAGTACAGGTCTCTCTCACATAGCCACATTTAGCAAGTTACCATTCCAAAAGTGTTGGCTCACTAAACAACATTATATCATAGATCCATTAATTATATACAATATCGTTAACGCCGAAACTACTCTTAAAATTAACTCCAACGGATATAACTTGATTAACATAGAAGACTTAGCACGAAATACGTAATATGACACATAGACATATCATAAACTTCGAAATAGAAAGATAAGAAGAAAGCAAAGCAAAGTTGTAAGGTATGCAAGTGAAAGCTAAAGTTGATCAAACCTTATGCACTCTTTAATGGGTCTCGTCAATTCCCGCAATTCCTGCGTCTACTTTGAATTCAGTCTCGGCTCATACAAAACCTCCTCTAGGATGCTATTCTTTGTGAATATCGAACAAACGAATATTGGAGAATGAAAACTTTTATTGATAAGTGATTTGCAAGTACACTTGTACAACAATCGCTCGAATACGTAGAGAAATCTAGTGATCGAAACAAGGATTCGAATCACTTTAACATTTTCTCGCTAACACTTTAGAACGTAGCGATTCTAACTACACACAAACTATATCTCTCTCTTTTTCTAATTCTAATGCCACCTTTAAACTCTGGTGTTGCACAAAATTTGTGAGGAAATGAACCCCTATTTATAGAGTTCGAAGGGTTGCGTCTATCCAAACGAAGAGTCACATCCATTGGTGAAAGATTGCATCTTTTCAATGTGATTGGTTGAGAGGCTTTGATTCAATTCACAATGGATAGGCACCTTTTCATGATTGGTTGACTCCTGATAAGTGTCTTTTCATTGGCAGTTGATGGCAGTTGATAATGCTTATCTGGCGGTTGGTAGTTAAGAAGATAATACTAGAAAACCATCCATGTCATGACCGTGATATTTGATTCATGATCTTGAACCTTTGATTGGTAGACTTCTGTTTCTGAAGTGAATAGGTCACGACCGTGAATTGAGTTTTCTTCAGAAATCTCCTTGTAACTTCACCGATCTTTAACAGCTTCGATTCTAAGCCAAATCTTTAAGTTCCACGCATCTTTTTGCACCTATTTCACTTTTTTTT